>CABFPE010000190.1:50711-61556 GCA_900660155.1 Hofstenia miamia
ACTCTAATCAGTTACTCTTGAATTGGTTTTGCTACTCTAATCAGTTACTCTTGAATTTGTTTAAATTTGCTTTAAACAAAAAATAATGATTTTAGCTAAGGAAGTCGACAAATAATGCATTTCAAAATATCGCCATGCGAATTTTATCGATTTACAATTGGAGCCATGCCAATGATAGCAAACTTGAGATTAATTACAAAGTTTTTCAAGATTGCGAAAATTAGAGTAGAAATCTAGAGCAGAAAATGGCAGTTGAGGGTAATCACATTTAAATTGCTCAAAGTTTTTAAAATTTAATAATTCTATAAAACGGCATTTGCATAGGGATGTGAAACTGGCCTCCATTTGAGTGCATATGTATATGACGCCAATTTATATCAAAATATGTCTTTCTTAAATTATCCTAGTTTCATTTGATTTTTGAAGAAATTGGTTGCAGATTAGTAGAAATAATTCGGCTTGCATTAACAATTCCTATGCATATATCAAGGCGTTCTAATTCTACAGGCCATGTAGACGAAACAAGAGAAAATTTTTTGTAGCCTGGTGCACTGCTACGCTCATATTAATTGCTCCCAGTTATAATGCCTCTAGCGGCCAAAATTTTTAATACTCCTCTCAAATTACCCGCACACATATGAATTATGCCTCGTAAATGTTGCATTAGTGGATGTCGCTCGAATTATGATTCAGAAATTAATACATTGCAGAAAGAAAGAATTCCTGTTTTTTCATTTCCCAAAGAAACGTCTATGAGGAACCGCTGGATACATGTCTTACCAGACACTGGAAATAAATAATTTTATTGAAATAATTTCAATAAATAATATTGAAATAATTTATTTTACCAACAGAAAATAAAAATAATTTATTTTTGGGAAAAAATAATTTCAAAATAATTGTGCTTTTCTGTCACTGAAGATATGGTTCTTTTGCCTGCCTGGGAATTTGGCATTTTTATCGCCGAGGCACAATTTATTTGTTTACAGTGCATTAGCGGTCAACCTGCGGCGGCTGTGCAAACTGCATCATCAGCGTTGCAAACAACCAACCAATCAGGCGCAACTAGAAATATTCAGTTCTGCATTGCGTATAGCATTGTGACTTACAATTTGAGTGCTAGCATATCAATATGCCTCCACGAATGAATAAGCAGATCGTTGAGCATTATTTTATGGAAGTTGAAAAAGGGGAGTATGTTTGCAAGTGCGGCCGTAAACGCAAACAACGCCCGAATACAGAGTATGCAAACCTTTTAAACCATATTACCGTCGATCACCCGAATTATCTAAAGGAGTTGTCAGACAAAAGTGGTTTACAAAGTGCTTGTATTGAAACTGCTTCGAACTGGAAAGCGCCCAAAAAAGCGAAACTGCTTTATAACTGGATCGATTGGATTGTTACCGACAACCACTGCTTCAATTTTCCGGACAGTGAGAAGACACGCAAGTACTCCAGCTTAGACAATATATCTGGTAAATCTGTCCAGTATTACATGGAGGAAGTTACAAAAGAAGTCGAAAAGAAAATCAAGGCATATTTACCCTGCAAATTTGCACTGATAATAGACGGTTGGTCACACTATATGTCACACTACTTGGGTGTCTTCGCTGTATTTCCTCACTATCACAAACAGGAATTCGTATTGCTCGCACTTTCGCCCCTGATTGAAGAAGAATGCATGAACGCAAATTCACACATAGATTTCATTACATTTGTTTTATCTTTGTTTGGAAAGTCCCTCGAAAATATTCAATTCGTGACAGGTGACAACGAAAACCTCAACAAGGCTATTGCAGACAAAATTCGTGCACCGTTTATTGGGTGTGCTAGTCATCGTCTCAACTTGGCTGTAAAAAGCCAATTAGAAAAACACGAGCCGACAATCGAAAAAGTAGCTAGACTCATGAAGGCCATCAGTACTCTAAAAGAGGCAGCAAAGCTCCGACATAAGACATTTCTTCGTCCCGTTCTTCGAAATGCTACAAGGTGGTCTTCAACGTTTGCAATGATTAGGCGATATTTTGAATTGACACCGTTCATTGACAGCACAGACCCGAATATGGCTGTTTTGTTACTTTCGCCGACAGAGGCGCTAGAACTGAAAACCTTATTCTCAGCACTCCAAAAATTTAATTCTGTCACATTTAAATTACAGGAAGAAGATATTAACCTTGGGGATGTGCGCATACTCTTCGATTCTTTGATAGAAGAATTTCCACTATTCCGAAATTATCTCGAAAAGAACTCGACTATCGTTCATTCACCACTACTGGAGAATGCTATCAGCAATTCTATATTAGGTGAAAATTTGGCTCAAGATGAAACCGATATTCTGGCGTCTGTTTTTGGAGAAAATGAAATTTCTGTTGTTCCTGATCAGCCAAACTCGCTTAACTTTGCTGAAGTTGCTTTGAAAAAAAAGAAAGTCTCCGCTTCATGTCATTTAAGTTGGGTGCCGCCAACTTCCAACCTGGTCGAGCGTCTGTTCAGTTCAGCTAAGCAAGTCATGAGCCCACATCGCAAAAACATGACACCCATGCATTTGGAAATCGTCATGTTCTTGAAGGTTAACAGGCGATTTTGGGATTCCTCAGTGCTGGATTTGGTTATCAATAAAGAAACTGCTGAGTAACTGTTGAAAATCATTGAATAATGTTTTTATCTTGTGTGCTGTAATTTTGAAAATAATTGCAAAAAAAATAATAATAATTGCAATTATTTATTTTTTGTTCTTAAAATAAAAATAATTTATTTTTGGTTCAAAATATATTTCAATAAATTATTTCCAGTGTCTGGTACAAGGTTGTCATATGGTGTCTATAGTTCCTCCCTCTCTTTTTCCAAATGTGCCATCAACGTCTATACCAAGAAATGTTCCAATTCGGAACTCTCACAAATCTCTTCCCAGTGTTAGAAATGTGAAGCAAGTAGGGCCTGGAGCGGTTAACCGTCCCGTTTTCAGTCTAGCATTTATCAACATATGAGAGCAAGTGGTGCAATTCCCCAAGTTTGTGTTTGTGCATTTCAAAGCTCGCTTTTGATTCGATGACGTTATAAATTGATTAATTGTTTCGTCGCTGCTCCAATACAATTCTTGCTTGCGCATTGCGTGCACTGCATTGTGCTTTGTTGTGTGTGTTATACCGCATCCGTATTGTGTATTTCAGTGTAATTTAAAAGCACAGACCCGAATATGGCTGTTTTGTTACTTTCGCCGACAGAGGCGCTAGAACTGAAAACCTTATTCTCAGCACTCCAAAAATTTAATTCTGTCACATTTAAATTACAGGAAGAAGATATTAATCTTGGGGATGTGCGCATACTCTTCGCTTCTTTGATAGAAGAATTTCCACTATTCCGAAATTATCTCGAAAACAACTCGACTATCGGCTATCAGAATTCTATATTAGGTGAAAATTTGGCTCAAGATGAAACCGATATTCTGGCGTCTGTTTTTGGAGAAAATGAAATTTCTGTTGTTCCTGATCAGCCAAACTCGCTTAACTTTGCTGAAGTTGCTTTGAAAAAAAAGAAAGTCTCCGCTTCATGTCATTTAAGTTGGGTGCCGCCAACTTCCAACCTGGTCGAGCGTCTGTTCAGTTCAGCTAAGCAAGTCATGAGCCCACATCGCAAAAACATGACACCCATGCATTTGGAAATCGTCATGTTCTTGAAGGTTAACAGGCGATTTTGGGATTCCTCAGTGCTGGATTTGGTTATCAATAAAGAAACTGCTGAGTAACTGTTGAAAATCATTGAATAATGTTTTTATCTTGTGTGCTGTAATTTTGAAAATAATTGCAAAAAAAATAATAATAATTGCAATTATTTATTTTTTGTTCTTAAAATAAAAATAATTTATTTTTGGTTCAAAATATATTTCAATAAATTATTTCCAGTGTCTGGTACAAGGTTGTCATATGGTGTCTATAGTTCCTCCCTCTCTTTTTCCAAATGTGCCATCAACGTCTATACCAAGAAATGTTCCAATTCGGAACTCTCACAAATCTCTTCCCAGTGTTAGAAATGTGAAGCAAGTAGGGTCTGAACCGGTTAACCGTCCCGTTTTCAGTCTAGCATTTATCAACATATGAGAGCAAGTGGTGCAATTCCCCAAGTTTGTGTTTGTGCATTTCAAAGCTCGCTTTTGATTCGATGACGTTATAAATTGATTAATTGTTTCGTCGCTGCTCCAATACAATTCTTGCTTGCGCATTGCGTGCACTGCATTGTGCTTTGTTGTGTGTGTTATACCGCATCCGTATTGTGTATTTCAGTGTAATTTAATGGCTCCCAGCTGGGTATGGCAATATTTTACCAAATCAGATTCTAAAGCACAATGTCGACTTTGCAAAGAGGAATTCAAGTTTAGTGGAGGAAATGGAACTCTCTCGTATCACTTACAACACGTCCACAAACTAACTAACCCGGGGGGCCAGAAAGCAACAGAAGTACGCGATGCATCCGGCCGGAGCACAACTAGGCCTACATCAGAGGCAACATCCTCTATAGCCAACTGGGCATCTGGTTCCAGTCAGCGCCCGTGCTCAGCTATGTGCGCACAGAATATTACCCAACTTATTGTCAAATGCGTCACAAAGGATTTGTTACCACTTTCATTTGGAGAAGGAGAAGGTATGAAATGTTTATTGCAGTATTGCGAGCCAAATTACAAGGTACCGACCAGTAAAACTGTCAAAACTCACTTGCTTAACATGTACCAAGTGGAAAGATCTAAACTTTTCGAAACATTTCGTTCACTAAAAGACGAACCGGCCATTACATGTGACGGTTGGACTAATTTGCAGATGACTGGTTTCTTTTCAATAATGGTCCATTATACTGACGATAATTGGGCACTACATGTGAAGAATCTATCATGTCCAGCTATTGAAGGTCGTCATACGGGAGCTAATTTAGCATCTATTTTGGATGGAGAATTAGCATCTGCAGGTTTGCGGGCCTTCTGTGCCACGCATGATACGGCAGCCAACATGAACTGTGCATTGGACGGAGCAACATGAGTAACTTATGCAATAGGGTGTTTGGCAAATTTGCTGTCACTGGGAGTTAAAGATTCAATTGCTGGGGTGTCTGATGTTGCCACGTTCTTGATAAAATTGCAGGGAATTATTGGTAAAGTCAAGAAAAGTGAAACATTTCTACGAGAATTCTGAGCAATCAGAGAAACTATTTTGCCGGAGAAAAAAGACTGCGAACTTCAGCTCAATGTTGAAACACGATGGAACTCGACCTATATCATGCTACAGTCAATTGAGAACCTTTGGTTGCCATTCACAACTACGGTTAAAAAGAACGGGGTACTGAATAAGGATGACATTATCAGCTACACTTTCACTGAAAACGAGGAAAAAGTCTTGGACGACGTTCTGGTTTTATTGCAGGATCTTAAACTTGCTACTGATGTATGGGAAGGTGATAAGTATGTTTCAATTTCGGTCGTATATCCTATCTTATTCAACATCGTGTCCAAAATTGGGCGAACTGGCGTAAAAACGAACATAGGCTTGAACCTGCGTAATATGCTGGTCGAAAACCTGAAATATCGATTCTCGATGGAAGATGACGATTATTTGAGCAATATGAGTGTGCACGTTTTCGCCTCGTTTTTGGATCCACGCTTTAAGAATCTTCCATTTTTGAGCGAATCAAATCAACAGACTGTGAAAAATATTATGGAGGAAGAGTTAGAGAAATTTCATAATCACTCGCAACCTATGACAACAGTGGGGCAGCCAGAGTCTTCGGCTTGGACAACTTCTTGGAAAAACTACTTGCCAAAAAGCTGCTCCAAATACGCCAAAACAAGAACTACAGTTGTATTTGGCCGAGGCCTTGCTAGACGAGGAAGCAGACCCAATGGCGTGGTGGAAATTGAATGAAAAAAGATTTCCAAATGTTGGAAAACTGGCAAAACGCTATTTGCAAATACCGGCAACCTCCGCAAGCTCTGAAAGACTTTTCAGCACATTTGGAACGATTTATAATCGCAAAAGGATGTCACTTAAAAAGGGCACCGCTGAAGCTATTCTTTTTCTGCATGAGAATTTGTAATTTGCAACTTGACTGAAAAAAGTTTTGTTCGTAAAGTTTTTTTCAAGATTTTAGTTTTCGGGAAATTAACCGGTTTAACCGATTTTGAAAATTCGGTTAACCGGTTATTCATAAAATTAACCGCTCCAGGCCCTATTGGCAACGAGTTAAGCGGTCTTGTGTTGGAAGACAGAGGAGAAAATTTTCTTTTAGTCAGTTGACTTGTGGAACCCTTTTACCCTTTTGACTGACATAGAGTTTAAGATTAATAATTTTCAAATCTTTTCCACCATATTTCCTGATTGGATTAGCTTCCGTCTTTTTTTAGGGATTCGTTTTGTAACCTCAGCCACTTTAGTTAGACCTTTTGATATATAAACTGAAATCTGAAAAGGGCAAACATTTTTCAGTTTATTGGCGTTATCAATAATGATTTTTGCTTGAATAGGCTCAGTGAGCCTAACCAAGATTGCCCGCTTTTTACTTGAATCATATTTTTCTAGTCTAAAGATGTTTTTAGATGTGTCCTTTAAAATGTCAGAATATTTTTTAACCTCATTCAGGGCTGAGTCCACTTTTTCATTTATATTTTTAAACCTATCAATATGTTATCAACCTTTTGCCCATGGAAGAGATCCATCTCAACCACAGATAAAGTTGAAACCGAACAATGTTCACAGCATCACAGTAACTTTCCACATATTTCTTCATTTCCATTTGGGACATTTAATACTGTCTTAGCCATTCTTGTGCATTGAAGGCGAAACATGTATCTACACATTGCACATTTAATCTTGTCAGAATTTGAATCGACCTTATTTTTTACAAATTTTACTATAATTTCAAATTTCTTACATTAAAAATATTCATTTGTAATGGATAAAGTGTATTTTCAATCAAATTTGGGTGCGGCTATCAATGATATCTGTTCGAATTATCTTCAATTCAATTCTCTGTCAGATTCCCGGTCCATGTAAATTCTAGTCGATGTAAATTCGGGTCGATGTAAATTCCTTAGTCGATGTAAATTCCGGTCGATGTAAATTCTGTAGACCATTTTATCAGAATTGCAATATTATATTTATTAAATATTATATTTAAAGCCAACTAGAAAGTTTTGTAGCAGAGAAATCCAATTAACTGACAATATGTATTCAAAGTTATTATCTAGAGCAATTAAAATCAAATCAAATTATATGGAAATAATGCCTGAAAACCAAAATTTTGGACTATAAAGCCTTAAAATTCCAACTGGAATCACCCACAATTATTTTAAATGGATGGATTTCTTATTATTGATATGCAATATTTAGTACATAATTTTTCCGATGGATGTGATGGCATTTACGACCCTCAGCATCACAGGATGGAAAACCATTTAGTCAGTTTTAAATCATTGACACCTCAAAATTGTTGTACGCCGAATTAGACTTCAATTGGTGAATTACAGAAAGAAGTTACTCTATCGCAGGTATAAGTGAAAATTTATGCAACTCCAGGATTTATTTTCCAAAATGAATGAATGAAACTATGCTGCAAAATGAGGAATTTAAATGATAATATTGGATTTATGCCATTAAATATAATGTTGAGTTAATATTGTAAATTTGTACAGTATATTGTTTTTTGATAATAATTAGCGTTCAATTTGATACTAAAAGTAAATTCTATATTTTACCTTTCATTACTCTGTGGCTTGCCTATTTTCACTTCAATCATTACTATGATATATTAGGGTTAAGCTTGATAATGTGATAAGGCGCTATCAACCTTGAAAATCAAAAACATGTGCGAAATGATTTTAGAATATGTTAGATATTTAAATTCATTATACATGAATAGTTCGACATGTATAAGACGTTGGACGAGCATATCTTTCAATTTTGGATAGTTTACCAAATTTCTATTAAGAAAAAAGCAACCGCTTGTCAAAAATGCAGATTATTTGGAAAGTAATTGGGCCTCTAAAGACATTTAAATACTCAACAATAATTTGGTCGGAGAATATGCTAAGTAGCATTGTGAAAAGTAGGTCTGCATTCTTAGAAGCATGGGAACTATTTCAAATAATTTATTTTGGTTTGGCTATTTCAACATTTTTTAAAAAAATTGAAAGTTATCTTGAATTAAACTTTGCAATTACCATTGAACAGGAAGTGCATTAAACATGAGAATTGAAGGAAGTTTTACTAACTTCCAAAATATTATGTAAACATTATTGAGATAGTTATTACATTAACTCATGGCACACTGCAATGCGATATTGAAAAACATATTATTTTAATAAATAAATATGCATACCGGACAAGTCTTTAAGAACAGGCTTTTGGTCGCTTTGAAGCTTTCGAATATCTAAAAAAGTACATGATGTTGATGACTATATGTAATAAAATATAGCTAAATATAACCAAAGAGAAATCGCAATAGCAATACATAGCATAATATATTCAATATAATATGGAGCCAACATAAATACACTTAAACTTATTATTTAGTAAGCCTATTTAATTGTGCGTTGAACAATTTGTAGAAAAAATTGTGACACTAATGTTAAGTTTTAAGTATAAATATAGAGCGAAATCTGTGTTCACTGTTCACTAAAAAATTAATATATACACTATACAGCCTATTTTACAAATGGCTTAAATTAGACTGTAATAATTAAAGTTCTGCGTGACCACAACTGGATTTGGCTTAGTCCCAATGTACCTAATCCTAGTCCCGTTCAATATGAGTCCAATAACATGTGAACCGATGGAATGACTTCCATTTTGTTAGAAATTCTCGAAAATTATGAGTAACATTCTGCAATCAGTGACCCCGGTTTCTTCATTTCTGGTCCCAAATCCGATAACATTGAAGTATTTAGTGCCAGGTCCCAGTACCATTGAATTAGCCTCAGTAAACCCTAGTACTAATACAACAATCATTTTCATTATCAAACATATTAAAATAAACCTTAGAAAATTAAAATAATAGTATGTGTCTTAAATGACTTTGACAACCACTTACGAAATACCCCATGAGCGAAAAATAAATTGTACAATAGCAAACGAAAAGAAACCGTGAATGAATTTATTATGATTAAATTACATTACATGCATAAGAGCGTTTGCATAATAGAGTTGTCTAATAAAGACAATGGTAATACCGTTCAGCTCTTTAGTGGCTACTTGATGGGTTGTAGCCAAAGCTAACATCATCTCTTGAAGAAGGATGGTACGCTCTGCTGGTGGGGTAGAGGATGCGGTCAACAACGTTTTATTAACCGTAATTTTAATTGTAAATACTCCTTGGGACTTCGAAATATTGGCAGTAAATTTTGATGCTTCAATGATTTCACTAAACAATCAAAACAATAGTTGCCTACAAAATGTTAATATATGCACAAATAAACTGCATACCTACATAATAAAATCGCAAAATATAGCTTAAATTTTTTATTAAATAAGGTAACAGAATTGAACTGACTTGCTCGTTATTTTGTTTGATTTCAAAAAAATTGCAAATTACACGAAAAACATTTAAGCTTTGTTATATTATCTCAGCATAGCTTGAAAGTAGGTAGGGTTGAGCAAAATATATATTTACGGAAAATGGCAATTAAAGTTTTTAATTTAGTTATTTAGGAATTTGCCCAATATTGATTGCAATAAAGTTCCTTATTTTCGAATGTAGTATATTTAATATTAATCTAACAAGTAGTCATGTTGCAACATTTTACATAGAAAATTACGTTTAATTGTTCTTAGGTACAGAGATGGAAGCCAGTCGGAACTGACCAACGGACCTGATCCCTATTAATTTCAGTTCACCGGTCAAAACCGGTCAGCAAAATTTAGTCTGAGAGTTTCTCAAATCTCAAGCTGCGAAAGCAAGTGACAATTACTATAGTTATATTTACTTAGATATGATTGTAAATACACTATTTTACAAACAAGTTCACTTATTTACACTGTACAGTTATGCGAAAAAGTTAGTAGATCACATATGCAATTCACTAATGTGGGCCAAGTCGTCTTTTTTGGCTCAATACAAGTGCATAGCTTAAAATAGCCATTGAAAATTCAATGTCGACTCAGTGGAATAAATTCTCTTAACACTTTGACTACGTACTCCCTGTGCTCCCTATGTTCCCACTGCGCGTGCCCAGTACTACCTGTAAATTCCCTTGATACGCAGGCATTGGGGGTGATTTTGTTTTGACAAAATCTATCTTACATTTTTATGGATTTAGGCATATGATGTCTCAAATTAAAGAGGAAAGATAGCTCTTCAATTCTATACCAAATTTGTATGTCATTATGAGTGTGTGTGTGTGTAAAATGTGTGTTGAAATGAGGGTAAAAATGAGTAAAATTCTAAGATTTTTTAGACACATATTATGTGACAGACAGCCAAACACAAACACATTATACAAGAATTACTTACAGTTTGATGTGCAGATCTGAGGTAATCCCATTGAAAAGCCATTTTGAAGTCACATTAGTAAAAAAGCTGAATCCATTAAGTTTATAAAATTTCAATAAAGTCATTTGAAAATCAAAATATTCACAAAAGTTACATAAAAAATTTATAGAAAAAGATGAAAAAGTCTCTGCTTGCTTCAGTTATTTAAGATAATCAAGCTGTGTGTGGTATTTGATAAAACAACTTTCTGAACTGCCCACACACAGGGCAATTTTGTTGCACTGTATACATTCCCATGGTGTTTGTTTCCGTCAAGACTTTGAACTTTCCCCAGCTAAAGCCGCCCTCTCCCAACAAACAGCACAATTCTTGAAATAC
>CABFPE010000190.1:65881-78053 GCA_900660155.1 Hofstenia miamia
ATAGTTCTAGCTATGGGTACTCTCGAGATCGGACTAAAAAATTGCTGCTTGCATTTGTTTAAAGTTGGTCTTGTATAACTCTCATTAATGCAAATATATATATATATATATACAGGGTGTCCCAAAAGTAGCTTTACAACTTGTTTCGTTAATAACTTTTTGAGGAAAACTTTGATTCCCACCAAATTTTAACATGAGTTGATATAGGCAAAAGGAATTTTTTTGACACCAAAATCATGATTATAGACTAAGTGTAACGCTTATGACAGCCATTTTAAAAAAAGTTACTATTTACTCTAATTAATAATGTTGATGACGCAGCAATGTTTGACTGCAAATCAGGAATTGAGAAAGTTTGTGACAATTTTCAATTTTTCAGGTAACACGATGTCGACGCGCTACTCTGCAGCACAACGTTTTAAGATTGCAGCTTGGTACGAATGCACCAAGTCACCTATCATCGTCCAGCGAAAATTTCGGACTGAATGGGGAAAAAATGCGGCTATTCCATCAAGGCCTACAATCGTCGCCATTCACGCCAAAGCCATCGAAGGCAATCTGGTGGACTTGGACAGAACAGGACGACCTCGAACCTCACGCTCTGACGAGAACGTCGATATTCTAAAGGATAGAAGTAGTCACAAATTCAAGAAATTTCAGCATAAAAAATAGTAACTTTTTTTAAAATGGCTGTCATAAGCGTTACACTTAGTCTATAATCATGATTTTGGTGTCAAAAAAATTCCTTTTGCCTATTTCAACTCATGTTAAAATTTGGTGGGAATCAAAGTTTTCCTCAAAAAGTTATTAACGAAACAAGTTGTAAAGCTACTTTTGGGACACCCTGTATTAAGTGACCCATATTTTATGTAATTCATATTATAAATATTTATTTCTTTGTATTATCTTTTTTAGGCTTGATATTGTTCCACGAAAAATAGATTTTCGGCATTCATGTTCTATGTGCAGCACTGAACTTAGTGAAAATGTTCTTGAAGTTCTAGATCAATCATCCAATGGCTTGGAAAACCTGTCAACTGAAGAATATTTAGCGCTTTATTATATTTCTGGATTTATACCCTCAAAGCATAAAGAACTTGCTTGTGCAGAAGACGACAACCCGTCCAGAACATATCAGGAAATGCTTTCCAGAGGTGGCTTACATCATCCTTCGAATACATTTTTTGAATATGTTGTTCAATGTTATTCTTTTTTTAAAATTCATCGGAATATTACACATTGTAGAAATCATACTGTAAATTGTTTTAAATTTATTTATGGATTTAACAGTTGTAACTGCTCTCAGTCTGCTTTGATAAGACTTGTAAACATATTTTTAAACAATTTTTGTAAGCTGCTTTCTTCCATTAACTGTGCTACTGCTAAATGAGCTAAGTTTTCTCATTAAATGTTTGTATTTTTGTTGATCTATTAATAATTTGAAAACATTGCTTTCTGTAAAACAGCCTACAATAATTTAACTCATGTTTCGTCTACATGGCCTTGATATAATATATAAACCAGGAATCCAACATGATTAATCGAGATTAATCGGATGAATTAATCTATCGTGCTGGTCAAGTAGATTAGATTAATCATAAACAGCGTGCTCGATTAATCTAGATTATTCTAATTAATTTGATGCGTATGCATTCAGTTACGTGTTGTCATTTTCGGTTTGATATCTTATCTATGGCCACTATTCTCGTGTCATATGTTTTACAAAAGAAAACCTTAACATCGGACATAGAAGAAGAGTGTGATGATTAGACATCTAACACACTTAGGAAGCGTCGGATGTCGCCTAATTCTATATATAAGGATCCTCGATTTTATCACGCCACCTTCTAATCAGGTTGAGAGACTGTTCAGCAAAGCTGATTATGCTCTTTATGATTACCAAAATCGTTTATTACCCCTCAACTTAGAGATCCAAATATTTCTTTACCCTAACAAGCACATGTGGAGTAAAATGACTTCAGGAAATAATCTCAAATAACAATAATAGTTGATATTTTCTATTTTGAATATTTTTCAATTGATATATTGTATTTTCAATATTTTTAATCAGAAGTAGATTAATCGCGATTATTAATCTCATGGCAGCAGCGATTACGATTAATCTATCGCCAAAAAATTTTTTCATACAATTAATCGCGATTAAAATCTAATGATCCCTGATATTAACACCTACTTGCGCTTTGTACACCTTATTAACTTTCAGATACAATTTTTCGAAAACTGCACTTTTGCAACTTTTAAATTATGAAAATATAATTATAATTGGTATTTTGATATATAATGATATTTTTTACCAGAAGCAACAAATTTGAAAAAAAAGTTAGCATTATCTGCAGCCTTGCGCTTTGTACACACACATTCTTATCACAAACATTTATTACAACAATAAACAATTATGCAAGAAAATATAACTTAAAAAAACGCGAGAAGGATTGACTTACTTTAGAATGAATTTTTAAACCAAATTTTTCGTGTATTGGTACAACTCAATTAGAGTGGGCTGGTTGCTACTTACTAGTAAATATACTTACTACACCATTTCCAGATTTAATATAGAAAGCGTCAATTGTAATATAGATGACTGAATTTGTAATATAGAACTCATCTTTGCAATATAGAAAGCGTCAGATGTAATTTCGAAAATGGTAAATTGTAATATGGAAGTCAAAAATGTAATTCAGAAAATACCATTTGTAATATAGAAATCCGAATTTGTAATATAGAATAATGTGATTTGAGAAAGCCAAACTATGAAGATAATTATATCTACTAAGGGCTGTTAATGAACTTACGTAAAATTAACGCAACTGTAAGTCATGCAACTGTGTGGAAGACTGAAAATAATATACAACAAGGCATATATTTCACAGCCTTTAATTGGGAAACTGATTCATAAATGGTTTCATGTTTCCAATAGATTTTTTTGCATTATAGGCATGTTTACATTGTTTACTTCTTAAAATTTTCCGGGGATTTCTTAACATCCTGTATATAATAATAAATAAAAAGTAGTGATTTTGGAGGAATGTTTTTAAGCACTAGGCGATTTTTATGGATTTGTGATTATTATTTTTGAAAAATTTGCTTAACTATCAATGTGTTGTTTTTATGTTCAAGGCCAGGATGCACACTCTTGAGTATTGACTAGTATTCATAATGACGGCTATAAATTTTTCAACACTTTATAATATAAAATTCTACTGCAAACCATTAATTCTGTTCCACATAGAAATATGTTGCTTTTGATTTTACAATGAAAAATGTGGAAATACTATAAAGAGTTTTATTGCGCGTATTTTTATTCAATAACACGCAATGCTGTCAATATATACTGAATGGCAATCAATTAAGCCGCAAAAGTCTTTGCATTATTTTATGACCTAATCTGAAGTTCCATCTACTAGTAATTATTATTCTTCAGTCATTTCAAAAACTGAACTGGGTAGTCATTCCAAATATATCTATTATTATATGTTTAGATACGATTTTCAAGAAATTCGGCTACCATAGTGGTTTCTACAGAGAAGCAAAACTGGCAGTCAACCAGAAAGGCAATGACCTTAATTCCAGGAAGAGGAGGCTAGACTTTAATGTTGTTTTGTAGTTTTCTCAAATATACTTTGCAGCAAATGTACATTTCAAATCTTTGAAAATCTTTAAAGTTCCATAAAATTACTTGCACAAACTTTGCTGGGTTTATAAATAACGAATGTTTTTTTAAAGTTGTATATATTTTTTAAACATGGGAAATGTACTGCATGAAGATAGCTCCTCCTTGTGAAAATACCTAATCTCATACTTAGTCCGACTAAGAAGTAACAGGCAAGTGATATTAAGAAACCTCTCTACCGTTTAAGAAAGCAACTGTTCTCATATCGGCAAGTAATTATGCTACGGTTAGTCTTGGCTTAATTATCTTCAAAATCATTCTGAAGCATATTCATTTGATAAAAATGACTCGGCGCTTGTCGTAAAACTCAAGTGAGGATTAAATAATAAAATCCCCCACTAATTTTACAGTAGCCAGCATTAGTTAGAAGACACCTTCAAAATTAAACGCGCATTGGCATTTTTGGACATGCTTTGAGTCATTAACTCAGGACTAATGTCTAGCAGAAGTAAATACCGTTTTTCTCTTTCAAATGCTTCAATAGAAACAATTGCTCATAATTGTAAACCAGATATCGCTCCGGCTTCTGCAAAACAAAGAAACCCGTTACAAAACCCCTTGTGAAGTATAGGGTTGGAATTGAGAAATGTAAATAAGAATGGTATGGATGAAATCATTGTTGAATTCTGTTAAATAACACTGGACAACAAATTTTTGGAAAGTTTCTGTTGCATTGAATTTTACAACGCATTTTGGTCAATTCAGACCTCATGATTTCGAATCTGAAAACCGTTTTTATCCACATGCTCTGGATTTTTTGCAATTTTGATTTTTGTGTTATCTATTTTTATCATTTTTCATCATTATTTTGTATTTTGACAGTAACCCTATCTTGTTCGTATATTTTCTAATTTTATGTGTGAACGTCAAATGCAATAGTCAATTTTATTTACAGTAAGACCAAAACAAACGATGTCTCAAGTTTTGTTTTGTTTTTAATGCTTCGAATTTAAATTTGTTTTCGATTTGATCAGTTGCCTTTTTGGATCTCTGAATGAAAAAAGAAGTAAGTCACTTCAATCTGAATTATACTGTATAGGTGAGGAAGACGCCTATTCTAAAAGATATAAACTAAGCTTAGAAATCATTCTAACTATGGCATCTGTATGTAGATCCTACATTCTTTAATATCATATATTTAAAAATGTGCTGTTATAACGCAGGTTGTAACTAGGCCTACATGTGTGTACTGTATAATATATTATACTGTATGGTATCTTATTAAGGTATCTACTAACCCTCGCCGTCTTTCAGGTATTATGGCCACAAGAAGACATGCCTGCTACGACAAATCGAACACATTCTGTTACATTTGTGGATGTTATGCTTTTGAGCGTCAACGCCGTAATATATCAACATTTGTGAAACGTGCATATAAAGCTTACTTTGGACTTACTATTGGCGATCAAGATAAACGTTGGGCTCCACATATTGTGTGTCAAAATTGTGAGGAAAATCTGCGCCACTGGAGCAAAGGAAATCGTAATGGTTTAGCTTTCGGCATTCCGATGACTTGGCGAGAGCCGATGGATCATACGACTGATTGTTACTTTTGTTTGGTTAATGTAAAAGGCGTTGCCATGAAAACCAAACACAGAATTAAATATCCCAATATTCCTTCTGCAATCAGGCCGATTCCGCACTCAGACGAGCTCCCAGTGCCAGTTTTCGAGGGATTTGTGCAACCAAGTAGTGACGAAGAGGGAGATGATGTACATGTTCATCAAGAAGATTCGCAGGACCCTACATATGAACCGGAGGGGTAATCAATTCCTCAAAAGTTCTGCCAAGCTGAACTTAATGATCTTGTGCGTGATTTGGGTCTATCCAAAACTGCAGCGGAACTACTAGCCTCCAGACTTAATGAAAAGAACCAGTTGACCTACGGCACCAAAATTACATATTTCAGAAATAGAGAAAAAGACTTTCTTCCATATTTTACAGAAGAAAATAACTTTGTGTTTTGTCATGATGTGCCCGGTCTTTTTCGACAGTTGGGTATGCCAGCTTATGATCCAAATGAATGGCGACTATTTTTGGATAGCTCGAAACGCAGTCTTAAGTGTGTCCTTCTCCACAATGGTAATCACTTTTCATCCGTTCCAATAGGACATTCGGTGCATTTGAAAGAACGTCACAATGATATCAAAACCGTGATTGAACTGATAAAGTACCATGACCACAACTGGATCATATGTGTAGACCTCAAAATGGTGAATTTTCTCCTGGGTCAACAGGCAGGTTTCACAAAGTATCCCTGCTTCCTTTGTATGTGGGATAGTCGCGCCAGGGATCAGCATTGGAATCAAATAATTTGGCCTGTTCGTGAAACTCTGCAGAGAGGAATGCCTAACATCGTTAATGATCCAATTGTGTGCCGAGATAGGATCATATTCCCACCTCTTCACATCAAGCTCGGCTTGATGAAGCAGTTTGTCAAAGCGTTGTCTTCCGAAAGCGAATGTTTCCACCACATATGTCGCGTTCTTCCTGGATTGTCGTTTGAAAAGATTAAAGCCGGGGTTTTTGACGGACCACAGATTCGGCTACTTATGCGCGATTCTGTATTTCCTGCAAAAATGAATGTGTTGGAGCGGAATGCTTGGACTTCTTTTGTTACCGTAGTTGAAAACTTCCTCGGAAACAGAAAAGCCGATAACTATGAACTTCTTGTGGCTGATATGCTTTCCGCATTTCGCAACCTTGGCTGCAAGATGAGTGTGAAACTGCATTACCTCTACAGTCATCTGGACAAGTTCCCCGACAGTCTTGGTGCCGTCAGTGATGAGCAAGGTGAGCGGTTCCACCAGGACCTCAAGGTCATGGAAGAGCGCTACCAAGGACGTTGGGACAAACACATGATGGCTGACTATTGCTGGAGCATTCATAGACAGTCATTGGAAACACCTCACAAACGAAAGAGCTACAAGAGAAAATTTCTGCCCAGCTTGCCTGAAACTAACCTAAGATCTTGATCAGAAAATTTTCACACTTCTTAATTAGCCCTTCTGATCCAATTATACTGTACTGCACATGCGCCTATGTTTGTTGGGCTCATTCTATAGTTGTATTCACATATGCATATGAATACTTGTGAAATAATAAATGTATCCGTATTACATTCGTTTTATTTAGTAAATGAATACTATAAATCAATTATAGGCTACCGTATCAGTAGATATCAGTGCAAAATTTAGTTCATTTATAAAATATAAGGTTAAGTTGCTATAATTGGAAATCGCCAATTTGTCAGTAGTGTAGCAGTAGTACCGTACATTACGAATTTGCAAAAAATCAAAACACCGATTACGGAAAAACTAGAGCACTGGACGAAAAACGGGCTTCAGATTTGGAATCGGTGAGGTCAAATTAGGTGGAAACAATGAAAATTACCCATGCAACAAAATGAGTGTTTTCCAGTGTAATTTTTCACTTACCTCCATTCTTAGAGACATGTTGAGATACTTCTTACAGCTGCAAATTTGATCAATCACCAATCGAATTTTGTATGAAACATCAGGGATCGTTGCCCATTTTATCAAGTTTCGCCACTGAAAAGCTGATGTTTTTGCGTGACAAAATTTATTCACCTGAACCAAAATATAATAAATGAATTTTCTCTAAAATAATTTTTGATAGTTATAATACGGGAAAAATTCAGGAATGGTAAATAAGTATTCTACAAAATCCAAGAACGATAAATGAAAAATATTCTTTCCCGCATTTCTAATACCATTGTTTGTTTTCTGCTTGCAATTACACGCGTGGTAATTTAAGTTAATAGCAGCGGACCTTCACACAGCACGAAATGAAGCGATTAATCAATTACCAAAATTCTGATCGATTAATCGTGACAGCCCTACATCGAAACCTATTCATTTTGTTGTATCTTACTCAGGTCGCTGTTAAAATACAATTGCTTTTCTTTGACGACTTGATAGTTATCTTGCCAGTAATCCATGGATCGGAGGAAATCCCATGGATCTTGAAGGGATGAGGATACATAAATTGATACACGCACCTTTTATTATAACGTGTTCAACGTTTTTCACATGCACAACAAAAACAATTTCTAGTAAGGTGGTGCATGCATACCCGCGTTTTTGTTGCTATGTGCTCATTGAAACGCCACTCTAAAAATATTTATGGTAGAAGGGAAGTATCCAAAGTACCCAGCCTTTTGCTTCTTCAGCGATTAACATGCTTTCTACATTTAATTGCAGTTCAGCTCGTCACCTGAACAAATATCAATAAGAGTTACTTTAATCAATTGATTGCAATGACGAATATTTGAATTAATATAAGAAAAATTTATGCAAAAGTTCAGCACTAGTTAGTCTTTGAAAACTATTATAACTTCCTTTGTTATGCTTTTATATTTTGCTTCAAAGAATATTTTTAAATCTGATCAAAATACAACTAAGTGATGTATACTTATTCTTATCATATTGGGTCTCTGAGATTTACTCCGGCAATAAGGGATGGAGTTGATTTCTTAGTTAGTGCCCCTGTCAAGAAAGTCAACTATGGTACATTTAAGAAAGAATATTTACAAATTATAATAAAAATTAAATAAATCTGTTTCCTCTAAAATGTTCGTGAATTTTTTGTCTCTGTATTGCATTAAATTGCACCTCCCTCAAGTTCTCACAGGAGTTAAAAACTGCATTGCGTAAGCTTTCACGATTTATTGGATTTCCTTTTCAAACCGATCAGCTTTTACACGAAATATTTCTCGGTGAAGTGTGTTAACACAAGGACTTTGTGGTGGCTGACGTGTAAGGCGAACTGTTGGTTTGGTTGTCTAGCCATTATTGCCGCAATTGGGTTACTGATATTTTCAAAAAGAGGTGTTCCATTATCAAGTTGAATTGTTTCTCAATATTGAATTCTTCGCAATTTGGTAGAGGATCATTGTATAGACTCCAGAAGAGCATTGAAGAATTGTTCTTATCTTTCGGTCGTTCCAAAATTAAATGTTTCATATGGTTTGGTACATTTAAGGCTTTTTCTTAAATTGGACGTTTAGACCTGATCTTGTTTTTGAGGCTTGGTTCTTGATTTGCTTTTGCATAAAGTGATGCTTGATAATTTATTCCCACTCTAAGATCAGTAATAGCCACATTTGAAGTGTCATTTTTATATCAAGATATCGCAAATTCAGCGCCATTAAATCTAGTCCATTTACCTCACTCATTTCATATTTCATGCAACTGATTTTAACCAAATATGCGTCTCTAATTGAATACGTACACTAAAATGAAAACAAAAACAACAGTTGCGAATCACGTACAGATTAACAATGTATTTGTGATTGACATGATAACTATTAAGTTTTTTTGTCACAGCTTAAAATCTATGCACGCAGACTTTCTTGACAGATAGTACTGGATTTGTTGATTGTAAACCCAGCTTTCATTCGACTCTCCTTTTCAACGTTTTTGGTCACAAAATATAAATGTTACAGAATCTGTTAACTGGGTTACAGATTTCATTAAATTTGAGAAATCTTATAAAATGGCAAAAATTAATAATCTTGATAGAAAAACTAGAAAAGGCATATGCAATTTTTTTCTAAATCTCAGTAAATTTTTCAACGTAGCTGTAAGAATTTTACAAGATACGCTATTACTGTTGTTTTCGTAGCTGAGCAGTGTGAATATGCTTTCATCTTCCATTGTTAAATTAGGGGGAATAAAACTCATGCGTGTGTTTGCAGCAGAACATAAAAGACATATATGTAGCAGGGCTTTGCAGTGAGTAAACATGAGGCTACACTCTAAAAATTATTTAATAATCTGAATTCACTTGTTTAAAGAATATTGTACATACACAATGTACATAAGATAATTGACACTCATACATAATGTACACATCATATAGATACATATATTGTTTGCACCATACAATATTACACCTTATGAATGCAATGTCTACAATATATATATACATAGTACTAGCAAAATTTTGTTGGAAGAAATAAAAAAACCAACCTCAGCCGCAAGCATCATGACCATGATATAGAGTGCTCCTTCAGGTAAAGATTCCATGTAGTCATCAAAGTAGTAGAAAAATGGATTTCGACAAACGTTAAAAATAGTTAGTGTTTCGACAAATACTCTAAGAACTAGCGGAAAATAAGTTGCAAATGTGATCAATATGCGCCAATTGATGCGATGCAACGATTTTCTAAATAAAATTTTCACAAATTAACGAAAACTGATATATAAATCTCGCAATTCGAAATAAACCTTAGCAACACAATACCAATAGCCTCCAAAATACAAACACCCATGCTAAGCCAGACATGTGTACTAGAAGAGACTTTAGCATAATATTTTTTGACGTTATTGGAAGCTGAAGAATACAGACAGCGTGTAAACATTACCTAAAAATCCATACTTCAGAGAGATGTTCAAATAAAATAGGCAGGTATAACACATAAAATTAAAAAGCCAATAATCATTTCAATGTACAATTTTACAATGTGCTTTTCACTTTAATTCAAATAAATATTGCACAAAATTAAAATATATGAAATAGCTAAGGTGGTTTTGAAAAATGTACACATACATTTAAATGAAGTATTTAATTTTGATGGTATAAAATGTATATAGAAATTCTTAATGAGCAACTCAGAGCTGAAACCATTAGATGAAGAAAAGACAACAGTTGGAAGTATAAAGGTAAAATTGTTGAGTTCAAGTATGTATAACTGTCCAAAATATAACGATGGCCTAAGTGCAACATCTTTACATGCATCGACTATAACCACTGTTTTAAGTGCAATTTCACAAACTGCAACAAAATTTACTTTATACAAAGATGCACTGCAACAAACTCGAAACACGGTATTCATTTTCCGCATGTTGTATAAAATCATTAACATAGTGTCTTTCCACGCCACACAAAGCATCATTTTATTACACATGCACTACTTTATGATGCATGGGGTGCGAACTCTTAATAAAAAATGAAATTATATATTTTGAAACAACAAAATACAATTCACGTAAAGGACAAAATCGCGTGAAAATGTTTCCTATTTATTTATTTGTTTTAGAAAAAGCTAAGAAAATCGATGAATTTGTAAAGAATGGCCGGACCTTCTTTAAAGAAGGACCTGAAAATGATTAGATGGTATGTCACAAAGAAAAATTAAATACTTCCAATAAAAAGATATTTTTTTTGTTACTGTTTGTCTGTCTATATACTAATAGGATTTTTTCATAAATATATTAATTTTCATTAAAAACAATGATAGGTTGTAGCTTAAAAAAGACATTTTCGTCGAAATTATAGAAAGAATTCAAATGGCATTAAAAAATTAATCAAAAAAAGAAAAATTTACTGACATATTGAAGCAGAATAATCACAATTTACACAAAACTTCATGAAAATTAAAAAAATCAATGTTTTTTGTTCATTTAGATTTGTGCAACTTTTTTCATTGTGTTCTTCATTAATTTAGAACACAATAAAGACAAAATTATGTTCATAACTACATTAGATGAGTCCCATAAATGAAAGAATCAGTATTCGTATTTAATACAAAGGGCTTAGAACATGTTTAGTCAAATTCTAAAATATTTTACATCCA
Organism: Hofstenia miamia; assembly: GCA_900660155.1. Lineage (NCBI taxonomy): Eukaryota > Metazoa > Xenacoelomorpha > Acoela > Hofsteniidae > Hofstenia > Hofstenia miamia. Next base: position 77,173 of record CABFPE010000190.1, read on the forward strand.
ACGACTGCAAATTAACCTAATTCAGCATTGTTGAAAAATCATTAGATTTAGTAGAAGATCTAAATGATTATTGCTTGGGGAAAATAGTTATCAAATGAAAATGCAATATATATATAAAGTAATGATGATGATGATGATAAAACTCACGATGAAACATTAAAATTAAATGCAATCAAATTCAACAACATTGTTAGAAATATAGAAACACAACTTGAATTAATCTAAAAGTTATTGGCTAAAAACTTCTTAAAATCTTATTGAAATCCAATTAATTTCATGCAGTTACCCTACTTAAACGACGATACTCATGCAATAGAAAGAAACAGGGGAAACAAAAATGAGCAGAGAATGTTTGCACTCCATACAGTTACCTGGTTTTCTTGAGTTGTGCTAAAAACATAATTAATACAAACAATTCAATAGCAAAAATATCCTCACAAGTAACTAAAGCAATAGCCATTTCAACTGCTTTTAAGGGGCATATACATTTTTAGTACCTTTTAAAGAAAAATATTTTACAAACAAGTCTATGTCTCTTTTTTGATATCACCATGACTTGAGAGACTGAAATATGTGAAAAAAAATTTTTCTGACTGAGTAGCCATACATATGGCCACAAAATGGACATTTTGGCCAAAAAATAGCAGTATTTTAAAAATCTATCTAGTACAACACTTTTTGTCTAATTGTCTCCAAACTTGGTATATATACTATTTTACAGCATATGATCATTAGTTAGCATGGATTTTCCATATACTGGTATTGTTTTTGAGTTATATAATTTTAAAAATTCTACCATACTCGCATACAATAAATGGCCAATTTTATCATCCCCTGACAAAAGCATGACCACAATCAAAAAATACTTTGGTTTTTGCAAT
>CABFPE010000190.1:79490-94044 GCA_900660155.1 Hofstenia miamia
TTTTTTGGAAACGGACAAATTACAAGATATTACTTATATAAATATAAACATTATTATAAACCAGCTGAATTTATTTTAAAACTGAAAGTGTTTTAAAAAAGTACGTCTTGAAACTACGGAGAATAATAAAAATAGCTTAGTAAAAGAAAATTTATTTTAATAAGATCAATGGTCCTGTTAGTTGTTATTATTATTATAGCCTCATACAATTTACCTAAATTTTAGTGCTGACCCCCAACATTAATCTTTAAAATAAAGCCTTTTAACAGACAGATATACTCATAATACGTTTCCTGATGGATTCTCCAGAGAATATAGTACCCTTTAGAGTAAAAATCCCATTTTTGAAATTTTCAACAAAAACAGCTGTATATGCCCCCTTAACTTGACACGATGCGTAAATTTAAAAAGAATATAAAAATTTATAAATGAACAAACCCAGCAATTAGGAATTCTGTAGAATGGATTGAATCAAAAAAGGTTATTACACGTTGGGCAGAAAAAAATATTTAAATACTGCCAGGTATGAGCTTGCCGTGTTTGTTGAGGCCCATATGTCGACAACAAATCAATATTGTATACAAGGTAACATAACATACAAACATGGCAATGGCGCTGGCCAACAAGAAAAAAATTATTAAAATCAAACAACAATCCATTAAAATATGCGAAACTTACATGAATAATGCAATACAACTCGGTCAATCCGCTGCGAACTAATTGAATGAATTTGTTGAAAATAGAATCTGGAACAAATAGTCGGGATTTTTCCTATGGTGCTTATGGCAAACTGTTATTGGTAAAGATTCACAAATAATGCAGGAAGACTTGTTAACCTTGCTCAAAATAGAAACATTACTAATCTCAATGGAATTTGTATTCGTGATCGCACTGGAAAAAATACAGTAATCATTCCAAAACTATTTAAAAAGTGTATTTTATTAAACAAGACTTTTTCAATTAAATTTTTTAAATACATTTACTTAAATAAATGCTTAAAACAATGCTTTGAACTACATTGGCATTAAACTACAACACATCAACAAGTTAATCGTACTTATTCCCAATAAAAACTGGTAATCAAAACAAACAATGCAGTCAAAATCGTTCAATTACCACTAAAATATACCCTCTGTCCTAAAATTTTGCGCGCATGGATTTTAAACTAAGCTTCACTGATCGTGTTGTTTATTAAATTGTCTCTGCCAACGTGATTGGCTATAGTCATTGATTGATTGGTTTTGTCTAAAAGCATTGTACGAAAAATGAATACGGTAGCCAGAAAGTGTGAAATTTCAAAGAAGCAGGACTAGATATTTTATTACGCTACCAGAGAATAAGGGACGACATTGCAGAAGAATCATTGCAAAATCTGTTGCAGGAATCCAGGATTGGTCGAGATTGTCCATTGCCGTTATTATGTCAAGAGCGAGGTCAGGTACGAACAACAGCGGTGTGACTGATCCAGTATTCCAAAATCAGACTGAACAGTTAATTCAAACGGATCGGCGTCACAAGAGCACTTAACGCAAATTAGGCTGACTACTTAACTGCTCTCATGATGCCGCAAACAGAACACATAAAGTCCTGAAAATAAAAATTTGATGAATAAGTATCCTCGCCATTCAAGATTAACAGCATTCTCGATTAGATATTGTTTTTGCCGGAAAAACCCGTTTACCGTCGTCGTAGTAATTCCTCCACAATCACATGCCCAGAACATGATGTTTGTAGGGTGATTAGTTTTGCAGATCCACACGCAAAAGTTGCTTTATGGCCTGTTACAGAAAAGAAGAGTCCATCAACGTAACAGCCGCTCCACAACCGAGGAGATTCTTATTGGACAAATGTTTCTCATGATGAAGAAATCCTCCCTGCGTGTGAGCAGTTTGGCATCACTACTCTTCAGTACGACAATGCCACGTCTCATGTGGAAAATGATCCGAGCATTACTGTTCTCAGACAGAAGTACAAAGCCCTGATGTCAATGACTTGGATCAAGGACTTTTTCGCTTGATTTCAGATAGTGAAGTGATCCGTAATCCCGTGAATCGAGATACCTTACATAATGCACTAAGTGATGTATGGAACCAGTTACCCCGAAGAGATTTTATGCACTTTGTGGGCCAAACAAAAGTGCGTCAACAAATTTCTTTACTTGACAAGGGAAATAGATTTGGTTAGTTGTATATTCTTGTTCACATATATTGTTTATATATATGTACTTAAAACTTTTTATATCGATACATGCAGACTTTTAGGAAGGGGGGGTACGTTGCATTTGCTAACATTTCGGTATGGTGCAGTGAAGCCATTAAAACGAGATATTGCAATTTCTTTGCATTTTATGTATTAAGAATTACCAAAAAAATGCCCACAGAAATTCTTTGATAGGCAGGACAGGCTAATTGATTCCAAAATGATCGAAAATAGTGACGAAAGGTAATCGAAGAAGTCGTTTCCTTCGAATAATCTTTGAACAAAATAAGGATAAGGAGGAAAGCCATAGCCCCAATGAAAGACAATAAAGCAAAGTATCCAACTATAGTAATACTGAAACAACTTTCACCACCAAATATCCATCCCTTGAAAAGGACTAAACAAATATTGGATTAGCAAACTAAAAATGCGCACAATATTTTAACTTTATGTCTAGTACGAAATTGTCAAAATCTGTAATTGCTTCTGCAAAAAAAAATTAACTAATCAAGATAATTAATATCTGAACAAAATAAGGATAAGGAGGAAAGCCATAGCCCCAATGAAAGACAATAAAGCAAAGTATCCAACTATAGTAATACTGAAACAACTTTCACCACCAAATATCCATCCCTTGAAAAGGACTAAACAAATATTGGATTAGCAAACTAAAAATGCGCACAATATTTTAACTTTATGTCTAGTACGAAATTGTCAAAATCTGTAATTGCTTCTGCAAAAAAAAATTAACTAATCAAGATAATTAATATCTGAAACATCAAAAGATAGAGTATTGTTTCCTTTTTCGTTTTCAATTTGGGCGCTGTCGCCAACCCTCTGACTTTGCAAACGGAGCTTACCTAGAATTCAATATAGTTAAGGATAGTTGTTGTTCCCATATGTTTAGACCATTCTATAATCAGAATATTAGGTATGAGAAGAAGTTTAAGGTTTTTACAAAAATCGGATTTTTCATTAAAAAACGTTTAAATATATTCATGTAATTCCGACACAGGAATAATTATTAGCACAATGCTACACATGACACGAGAACGGACAGACCTATAGATGTGTACATAAAGTAACGTTGTTACAGCATTAATTTTTTAATGAATTGAATTGTTAAATTCATAGGTTTTGGAAAGAAATATAGAAATAACAAATAATATTCGACGATATATAAAACATGGAAAGTAGAAATTTCAAGGGAAGATGTGCAATTGAGGAAAAATCAAAATATTCCTAATGAGCAATTATTGCGTTGAAATTTTTATACTTTTTGCCACAAATGCCAGGTGAGTCTAAACAAAAAATTTACGAATGGCAAATCCTAATACAATACACGCCTATATGTATATTGAATTCTAATCTCAGATATTTGAATAAAAGCAAACCTCCCGAAACAATGTAAGAGCAAATCTTGCCAGCCTTTTGCAGAATGTGCGCGTAAGCATTAACTCTACCACGGATCGCGGGTGACTCAAAATGCGTCCATTCTACCATCAAACCATCAGCGGCGCTGTCTGTTACAGCAACACCAAATTTTGAAAATCCTAGACTAATGGCAGCCGGTAAATAATCTGTGTAGGTAGCTAAAATAAAAATGAAATCTATAGAAAATATCGTGGAACCTTGCTCATCTCAAAAAATGTAAAAAATTTCATATTAAGTAGTCAAAACGAAATAGTTTAAATACAAAATAAAAATGGAGATGTCAAAAAAAAATTTTAAATCAACAAATGCTAGTTTAATCTAGGGCAGTGAGGATACAAATAGTACTTGCGGGCAGTGGTGTCAGGTCTTTAGGGGCCCATGGGCAGGTGCACCATTATTTTTGATTAAATATTTCAAAAATTAATAAATGCACTTTCCAATTTAAAAAATAACTTATTGCAATAAGTGTACTTATTTTTAAATATGATTTCTGAACTATTGTTCACTGGCTAAACTGCACTAGGATAGTGGGCTTCGTTTACTTTATTATATGTAGAAGCCATATTGAAATAGTGATTTTAGATTTGTGATTTAATTTAACTGCCACCAATTTAGCTTCAAAACGTGGCCAAGCTAAAGTAGGTCACTTTCTTTAATAATAGGTTCCTATGCACTGTATAGATATACTTTGTATGTATCAAGCATTAAATAACTCTTAATGCACAACATGATGAGGGTTCTTTGTTGTCCTTAGCTCTATACGTCAAATACAAAATTCCAAGGGCGGATCTAGAAATTTCTGATGGGGGGAACGAAGGCTCTTAAATTCGATTTTCCATAATATTTTTCATTCTAAATTTGAGTAAGATTTGAATCCTGATAATTTCTTTACATGTTATGATAAGAATTTGAAAGTTATTTCTAATATGGCGTTTTAATTTATATTTATATATAGATAATCTATTTGTGTTAAAATTATGCATTATTAACAAAATAGAATATTTAATGGAGATACAGTATTACAGACATATTTTAGTTTAGCAAGTAAATATAATAGCAAATATTAATTCAAATTGCTCCCAGTCTCAGTTTGAAATTGAAAATTTAGTTCTGGTTTCATACTGATTCTATCCCATGTCTTGTGGGTCTGGTATCAGGACCAGTAATCGCGAATAATTTCCTCATGAGTACATTAGTTTTTGAAAACTCTCAAGAAAAGGAAATATTTCTACATAGACTGTTAGTTTTTCTTTTAATTTGCTTGGTGGTTGGTCAATCTTTAGCATTAATTGTTTCTGTAACATAGTAATTACAATTTCAAATTTCTGGAGAATACAAAAAGAGGTCTAAACATGGAGGTATCATATCAATAATTTTGAAACTCGCAATTCTTAGCAAATCAGTAATTTGAGAATTAAATGATCTTAGCTGATTATAAAAATTCTATGTAGGAATGAAGTTGCATTTTTCTACCATGTAAAATAACATTAAGCTGAAGGAGATCATGAATCACTAATATTACTAGGTTTTTAAATGAAATGGGGAATTATTTTGTGTAACAAAATCTGAACAATTAATGCAAAACAGCGTTCAAAATTTCAGAAATTCTTAAAAATTTGTTACAAAAAATTATAAAATTTTAAACATTTATAAAAGTCAATAGTATTATGAATACATTTTGAACATCATTTGAAGAATGTGATATATAATTTAATATGTTGAATAAAAAATTAGCAGATTGGGAGGGATTTCAGAAGTCCCCCTTTCCTAGATCCACCAATTCTCAGTATCTGAATTAAAAATTTATAGTTTTTTTTAAAACATGCTGACTTTTTCATTCAGAATGCGCATGTACTTGTACGTGCTCATCTTAGCAATAATGATGACAAAGGCAACTCACGACATTATGTTTGGATGATGCTTGATTGCTGTTGAGGTGTAGTGTGATTGAATCTTAATGAATCTACAGGGCCTCTAAGAAATACATTGGGTTTACAGAACATCTGAAATATACTTAGCAGTTTAAATTGATCCAGTGTACAGATTTGTTTAATTCATACAAAGGGTCAGTTTCATTGAGCACTTTGATTGTGTACAATATAGTATTTGAGAAATATCCCAATTGTGCTGACTTTATTAGGCGCTGATGGCCAGCGCAAACATCTGGGGATTAAAATATCTCATAGGTAGGAACCTATATTTTTTCTAGGAATTTAGTTCAGCTTTCATAGTTAAACACTTATTCAGCTATTTTTGCAAAAAATGAGAGCTTTTTTTATTTCTCATAAGATAGAAAGACCAGTATTTTTTAGGTAGAGACTTGTAGTTTTTCGAGAAAAATGGGGAGACAACCTCCGTGGTCTACATTCTTCAACAAATATATGTCATAATTAACATCTGCACTGAAACGGTGAGCAGATTTTTGTATATTGTGGAAGCGGTTCTTTCAACTGCCCTTATAATTTACTAGATACAAAATTTGGTGGATTGTAGATGAAAGGCCTAATATTGGAATATGTTTGATATATTCTTAAGAATGGGTAACATTATTTGAAAAAAAGTTGGAAAGTCGGACAAATATTTGCATGGTTTGTTAAATTTTAGTGAAACTTGCAATTTATTTTAAAAATTTGCCAAATATTTTACAAATATTTTCCAAACACTTGGATCGTTTTGCAAATGAAATGCAAAATTTGGCACTAATTTAGAATTTTTATCGGGGTTGAAAAAATTAACCTCCGTTTTGCTCCTCATGGGGGGACACTGCAGTCCCATAGTCACCCCTTAAATCCGCCAGAGCAAAATTCACCATTTCGTTTTTGTTGTAGCCTATTTTCCAAAGAAACAGCCTGAAATACATTAATACAAATGCAATTCATTTCCTTCACATCTTGAACTTAAATTGGAAAATTTATTGAAAATCCGGGTTTATTAATGTAAAAATACAATAAATGCTTCAAAATAATAATGCTGAAACAAAGAGATGACAAAATCCACAATTTAACAAATTTTCTTACTAATGAAAAAGTGCAAAATAAGTATAGTTGGTACACTTAATATAGTCCAAAATACACTTATTGCACTTATAATAGTGCACTTATTTTTGAGGCTCCCAATTTAATGTTGGATTCATATAGTCTTGGCTTAAATTTAATTGGGCCTTAATAACATGATATGAATGAAAAAATGCAAAATATATTTATGATTTTTGTCTAGAAAATCATTTTGTCTCTTCTCATAGCTTGCATGCGGAGACGTACAATATTGTATTGTAATATTTTATCAAAAAATATATTATCTAAAAATGTTTGACTGTAAAATGAACTATTCCCTTCCTAGTCATATGAATAACATCTTCCTTGGCAGCTTTAATATATCATAATTCTTTGTTTGGAATAATATCTGTCTATTCAGAGTATTGAGTGTAAGTTCTTCTGTAAACCTCAAAATGTGCGTCTGCAAATCTATCTTAGCATGACAAAATTATTGTAAATAACTCATGTATACAATTTTCCCATAAATTTTTTTTGAAATATTGGCAAGTATTGTTTTGACAATTATTCATTGCGCACCCGCTTGCATGCATACTTGAATACATAGACATTTACTAATAACCAAAGATTTTCCAAATTCCTATTTCTGTGAATATCTCCAGAATTATGCCTACATTTTCACTGTGGATACAAGAGATGATGAATTTCATCAATGTAATCTTCAGGTGAAATTTTGAAAAGTAGCATTGCAAGGATTGATCATGATAAAATGTTTGGAAATCAAGGCGCATACCTGTTGCTCGTAAAAACGATTAAAATATAATTATGGATATTACTATTAGTTTTTTTGGTAGCATATACATGTACTAGAGCTACAACACTCTTACAAAAAACGCCACATAATTTCTGGATATCAATGATTTAAATGCAATAGAACAAACATATCCCACTGAATTGGTCATATAGAAAATGAAAATGTACATTTGTTGTATAGCCATAGTTACTTCATTTCACATTGCAAAATATACACAGGTGTACACAAAATAAAGCTGAATTAACATAAAATTAATGTTGTATTTAAAAATCTATTTTGAAAATTTGGCATCAGGTGGCGCCTGGTCCAAAATTTTCCACGCTATGCCACTGCCTGCGGGTACCCACGCTCTTATCTCGCCTAGCCGAGTAGTGGGGGTAAAGATACAACTTTCACGTGTACGGTTGTATACGGGTAAAGAATAAAAATATCGGGTAAACCACTTATGGCATATTGTTAGGAATTTTTCTTTAAATGGTTAAATACGAAAGGAAACAATTCATTATTGTTGTATATTTTCTTTCTTTTCTGAACGTCACAAAACGTTTTCAAAATATAACAAAAATTTATGTTGTATATAAAAAATCTTGTCTACTCTATAATTAAATGGGTTTTTGTATTTAGAAAAAAATAACTTAAATTTCTATGTGTGTATTAAATTTTTATTCTACAAATAAATGTTTCTAATAAATGTGTGTCATAAAAAGGTTATTTAAATATCAATGAACTATAATTTTATTCTATTAATATTATTTAATCTGTTGCTACAAACACGATCACAGCCAAACGAAGTGGCCTGTTAGATGCTAACGACAACAACTTACTGATCATACAATTGATTTGCATATTTTTTTTGTTAATTTTATATAGTTTAGAGGTATCTATACAATAGGTATTGTAAATTGAATCTGGTAAAGGAAAAACTGTTACGGATACGGGCGTGAACCAAAAAATACTCTAGCCACTCAGCTCTGGCTAGAGCTGAGCGGCACCCGGGTGAGCCTCCGCCGAAAAATTTAGACAGCTGAGCCGAGTGTTTTTATTACGTTTTATTATGTTTTTATTAAGTTAAATGTGTTTTAGTTTTATATTGTTTTTTGTAAATTTTAGTTTAGGTTATGTCTTATTAATCAGATTGCCTGTATGCGCATGATGAACCTTTTGCAGATATAGTTTCACAATACTGCTTGCATCATATACGGTTTTTACATGGATATAGGATGTATAGGGCTTTTATATGGAATATTAGTCTAATCCAGTTCAATAGATGTCGCTCAGCCGGCTGTGCCGCCAATAGAACTTGTCGGGTCTGCGAAGCCAATAGAAGTCAGCTGGCGGCGGCGCCCAGCTTTAGCTCTGGCTTATTTTCCTGTGGATTAATACAAATTTCATAAAATATGGATAGGTATGGGGAAACGTATTAAGCCATTATATTTTATGATTACTCTAAAATTACTTTACGATAACGCAGAAATATAAAATATAAATGTACAAAATGGAACTTTCTAAAGTGTAAGTGAAACGCATGCATAAATAACTTACAATTCACATTACAAGTAGTAGACCATAATGGACCAGATAATGCAAACGTCAAAAGCAAAACACTGGTAAAGCTTAAAAGCCACCCAAGAAGAACAAAGGGCTTTCTGTGTTGATTGGTACAAGTAAATATATCGCTTGCAATGGCAGGGAAGATTTTGCACATCCAGAGAACATTCCATAAAGCACCTATTGATCTAAAAATATATATTTTCACTTTAAATTTTCTATCATAAATAGCCGTAGTCAAACATTCAAATCCACACAACACAATGTGTAGAGGAGCAATACGCAGCCAGGCTCAGCACGTATTTTTTTCAATGTTTTCAATTGTTTTTTCAAATTCGTATAGAATCTTATAGAAAGTTTGAAAATAAGTTTTGGTATTCATCAATTAGCATTTTTATATCCAAGTTTCTACCGTAAAAATAGTAAAACTTGCATTTTGTTTTCATGTAGGAAACGAAAAATGAATGTTGATAAGTTTAGCATTATTCAATATTTGTATGAGTGTTTTCAGCAAAATTTAAGTACACTGAAGTGATTTTATCTAAGAGGAAAAAACATTATTTTAAGCGTTTAAAACGTTGTTTTTGTAAAAAATTCAGTACTGTGAATCACCTATTTACTTTCTTATTGAAACATTTGATAAGCATTTCTAAATTTTAATGAATGGAAATAAGATCATTTTCACTACGCATTTGCAACATTCATGATTGAATAGCTATGCAATTGGATATTTAAGCAATTCAATAAACATTGCCAGGGACATTCAATGCAAAGATGCACTTGGGTTGAGCTATTACACAAATGGGTTGAAATTTCAGCCATTTTTATGTATAGACCTGTCATCTTTTCGAGAAAAGTGGGGAAAGAAGCCTTCCCCAACCTCCGTGGCCACGTCCTTCAACAAAACTTTCTTAATTAACTTCACTAAAACAGTATTGGGTCTATTTACTAATTGTACACATATTAATATATACTGTGGAATGCAAAATATATTTATATATTTATATTTCATATCTTAATTTCATGTTTATAGCAGTATAACAAATACATATTTATTAAAATATATATAAAAATGATGTACAAATCTACAAACTAAAGATACTTAAAATAAATCTAAAAAAACACAAAATTTACAAATTATAAAGATTAAATAAAAGAGTTAAACTTAAATTTTTTTGCCATGGAATTTTTGAATGCCCGTATTTACATTGGTTTGTTAACAAATTTTTCTTCAATAGTTTCTTAAATGTTCTTATATTATGTTCTTCTCTTATCTGTAATGGTAACTTGTTCCAATATTTACAAACTGCAGGTGTTAAGGCGTCTCTCCAAAACGTATTCACTACTTTTATTCTGAATGCCAATTTATTTGTTCTGTTATTTACGCTAACATTGTTGAACAAAAGGATTTTTTTGTTTAGTCTAGATTTGGTAAGATCTACAATATGCTTGTACTGCTCTGGAAATTCTTTTCTATTCACATATAATTTGCGGAAGATATTTGTAATATCACAGTATTTTTCCTTTACAGATTCCCAATATATGCCTTTACTCTCCATTGTAACCTTATAGTCCAATACGACGCTAAGCAATAATTCTATATCATCGTCAGTGAATATAAAATACCGATTGGTTGAAGCTGCATACATTATTCAGAGTGATTAAAAGGCGGTGTGCAAATTTACTCGGATATGTTACATAATCAAAACACCAAAACCACAAAGTAAGATGATTGACAGCCAAAATTTACTCGCTACCGTCTGAACACATTACCGCTCTACCCCAATTCTGAAATAATTTACTTACCATACCGTGCTCATGTGAACAGTCAACAATTTCTGGACGCTACAGTGTAAACACTCGAAAAGCACGCTACGGCTACCTACTTGAAATTTAATTGTCCGTAGCGCGCTCGTGGAAACGCAGCATAAGTAGGATATGTTTATCAATACAACATCAGATTTCAAATGGAATTCACTGAAATTGAGGAAGACAGTTAGGTTTATGTGACTTCGTGAAATATTTAATGTTCTATGTTGTAATTTTTGTTGTAAATCTACATGAAGTTTTGTGTTTCACAAAATACATATACAAAGTTAAATACATAAAATTGATAGATAGAAAATTAAATTGAATGGTTTAAAAAATTAAGATCCTCGAGCAACGACAAATAATCATGTCTAAGTTAGAAGCCCGTACTATAGAAGCATAAATATGGCCGAGAATCAATGTCTTTTCTTGATAATTACTTAAAGGTCAATCGGCGATCACATAAATTTGTTTGCATCAGTATTTGACAATGAGATTACAGTAGAAAAAAGTAACAAAAAATTTAGAAACATCAAAAATTGCGCTTTTAAACCGGCAAAACACAATTGGAAACACAAGCATGCTAACACATTTACCAATTTCATACACTGAGCTCACTACATACATAGACACACACACACACACACACACACATTTATTATTATTATATATTTAGTTTGTAGTTTAATTGTATCTTTTAGCAAATATATTGCTTCGACTTTATTATATGTATATTGCAAAAAAGGGGGAAGGGGAGTAAAATATGGTATGGCAATATTTTGGTAGCTTTAAATCCCATTATGGAAAAATAGGGGGAAATATGGTAAATGAACAGAAACCATTAAATCAAAATTCGAATTGATAAAGAACACAATCGAATAGTTTTAGTTTCTACGTGGACGTCGACAAAATTCCCCAACATAACTAGGATAGTACTGAAAATACTAAAAATTGCAATTAGAATAATAATTACATTTATCTCTCAGCAATCTCTCATTAAATTTGCTATGAAGTGAGGCTTTCTGCTTTTTCAAAAAAACAAATTTTTGAAAAAATAAATAATCATGTGATGTAAACCACAAAAGCAAACTGTTAATTTATTCGGAGTATTTACATGAATGGTTGGTACTAAGTTGCTAAAAAATAAATAACTCTAATATATCATGATCGACTTAAAAATTTATTGATATCTATTTTAAGATAGTGGATTTTTGGGGCCACGGTCGAATTTGAAGTGCAAAAGCAAACGCGACATAATTACTGCAATCGACTCCACTTTTGCGAAGACCAAATTTCTTCCAATCATAAGCAGCGTAAGAAATTATGTAGTCAGTCTGTGTTGTGCATGAGCAATGTGCAATGAGTGGCTGACCAATAGCGTATATTTTCGCGTAATATTTTACAGGCGTAAAATTGCATTTCTAATGCGTTTACGGTAAAAAAAAACGTTAGAAGAATACCATTATAGGACAATTATTGTGAAATATGGTACCACCTTCCATAAATAATGGCCATATTAAAATCTTGTCAATTCCATTATGGTATAATATGGCCATTATTTCCCATAACCCATTATTGTTTTAGACCCCTGATTGCAAACCAACAATTTACTGGAGCATTAATTCAGAATAAAAAATACCAAAAATAATCATAAAACAATTTACTAGTGCTAAAATGTTTAAAAGGATTTAGATAATATAAATAAATAACCGTTTGAAGTCCAATTACCTTCAAAAACAGATGTTGCTTTAGATGTTTGTGTCTAGCAAATTATGTCAATTTCTTAGAAAACAAAATCAACTTTGACCTTGCTGTTGAACACTGAGCGTAGAGATTAGATGTATACTATATCTATGCACATGATTCAAAAATCCACTCAATTGTAATAAATATTACAATACTTGGATGAGTATATTATATAATTATATATGCTGTAACTGTTTCAAATTCGCAATATGCACTTTCACCTTTATCACAATTTACAAATTTGAATGTAAATACATGGTAATATGTGAGACAATCAATCTATTAGCGTAAAACAAAAGAAAATAGACCTGAAGGTATGTCCATCGACAGAGTAATACATTTTAAAAATAGGATAACGAGCTATATTGATAAGACTCTTAAGAATGCTCTGCCAAAAGTAGTTCGACATTAAACCCATAAAAACACGATTGTAGAATGGATTGGAGGCTTGTAACACTTCTTTCATGTTGAATAGTAAACGATAGGAAATCTAAATAAACAAGATAAGCAAAATCAACCTTGAAAATAAATTTGATTTTATTACTATCAAAAATCTTTTGAGTATAATCTTCTACAGGAAATATATTCAATCAAATTATTCAGTAATACAGCGGGTTAGATTATTAAGGATTATCAACATTTTGACTACATCATGCATATTAATATATTTCAACAGTGATGTATCTTGTCAAAAATAGTTATTCTATAGGAACATGAACATACGATATAGAAAAATCGCAAAAATATTAATTACAATATATATATATATATATATATATATATATTCGTCGTTTGTACCATAATAATGGTGAAACTTCATTACAAACGACGAATTCTGAAAACAATGACTGTTACAAACGACGAATCGCCTTTTTGGGGTTTAAAATTGAGGAGAATGCAAAATTTTCGAATTTTTTCAATTAGTGTATCTCAGTACTCTCTCAAAAATATATCCTACTGAATTAATGGGTCTAAAAATTTAAAATGAAAAAAAATTTTTTTGCTGGTTTTCACAGATATTCGTCGTTTGTAATTTCTCAACAAAAATGTTTGGATCAACTTCACACAACTTCTCATTAGCTCCCAAATTAAAAACTACATCTACTAAAGATGCATAGGCTATGGACTACTTTGTCTTTTTTTGAAATTTCATTTAACAACCCACTACTGTTCTTGACTCTATATTTTGGGGAATAATCGTTAATATCTCAGTGAATAAAGCTTGGATCGACTTCGAACCTAGTTCATTAGCTTCCAAAATTAAAAACTACATCTATACAGTTCTTTCAAGATGTGTAGGATACGGACTACCGTCTTGATTCTATAGTTTGGGGAATAAGATATGGTATAATACCTTTGATTACTATGTACTTAACAATATTATATGGTTATTGAAGTTAAAGAGGGGTACAAGTACTTAGGTGTGATAGAGAAAGACAGAACAGATCACGAGGAAATGAAGATGAGGCTAAGGAAAGAATACAAGAGGAGAGTAAGGAAGGTACTACAGAAGTCAGCATTGAATGGGCAGAATAGTATAAAAGCAATTAATACATGAGTGATACCCGTGTTGAGATATTCGGCAGGAATAGTTAGATGGAACAAGAATGAACTTAGGGAGCTAGACAGAGAGACAATGAAGGTACTAGCAGCAGAGAGGGCTTTCAACCTAAATGGAGATGTGGATAGGTTGTACATGGCAAGCCATAAAGGAGGGAAAGGACTGCTAAGTGTGGAGGAAACTGTAGAAGCAGAAGCACTAGGGCTAAAGGAGTATGTAGAAGCACAACCTAGAGGGTCAATACTGGAGGTCACTAAGGAGGTAAGGAAGATAAGAACTGAGAGTGAAGGAAAGAAGGTATACCAGAGTAGGATGGAATTAGAGAGACAAACAAGGTATAGGCAGAAAGCAATGCATGGAGAATACTGGAGGAACACAGAAAAGTGTGACAGAGAAGAGAGCAACAAGTGGTTAAAGAAGGCAGGACTGAAGAGAGAAACAGAAGCACTG
>CABFPE010000190.1:121773-141050 GCA_900660155.1 Hofstenia miamia
GGGATAGCGCTTAGTGGAGCAAATGAAGGAGTAAAGATGCTTTAAATGGATAGAAAGCGTGGAGGAGGTTTCATGAATTACAAAGGAAGGAACACCGTCAGGATAACAAGGACCAGACAACTTGCAAGATTTAAGCATGAGAGAGATATCATGGGCGCTGAAGACCATATCACAAAGTCGGATTAGCGGGGAGGCAGCAGGCGGACCAGGGCACATGGAGACAGGTACAGAGAAGTTAGAGGTGTATAAATACACTTTTATGTCTTGCAAATTGTTTAATAATTGATGATTTTGTTATGAATTCCACGTTTACTATGCTATTTTCTTTAAATATATACCGCGTGCTAAGAACTTCGTTAATTATGCAGTTATCGGTCTATATCCATTTTTTAAACTTTTTACCTATGTTATTGCATTTCTCATAGTTTTTTACCCTATAGAAGTGTTTATGGCGAACTTGTAGAATAGCGACACGCGGAGCACGCATAACACGCGGACTAAATAAACCCTAATTTAGGGTCAAAAACGATAGGAAATACAATAAAATACTCAAAAAGTTTAAAATATTATCGATGTAGACCGATACCTTGTCATAATTTACCATATTTGTAGCACGCGGTAACACGCGATAGCACGCGGTATATATTTTAGGAATATAGCAAATAAAACCACGAAGTCATTTAATAACAATTATCTTTAACTAAAAAATAACAAAATATAATCGTATAATTAAGCAAATCTATAAACTTTTGATTTAAATCAAGTCTTTATCTTAAGTGAAATATCTTCATTAATTGGAATAACAATTGTCCTTTTTGCTCTTTTACAAGCAAAATANACCTTGTCATAATTCAGCATATTTGTAGCACGCGGTAACACGCGATAGCACGCGGTATATATTTTAGGAATATAGCAAATAAAACCACGAAGTCATTTAATAACAATTATCTTTAACTAAAAAATAACAAAATATAATCGTATAATTAAGCAAATCTATAAACTTTTGGTTTAAATCAAGTCTTTATCTTAAGTGAAATATCTTCATTAATTGGAATAACAATTGTCCTTTTTGCTCTTTTACAAACAAAATACATATGAATTCAATTGATCACAATTTTTGAAGAAAAATTTGTATAATACAGTTCAGGGTTTTCAAATCAAGTTCGAGTTTTTACGTTACGAGTTCGAGTATTTTCTTAAAGAAAATTCTGAGTTCGATCGAGTTTTCTTCTATTTCCGAATTTGTTTGGTAAAAACATTTATTTTACAGTCATTCTAAGCTAAAAAAATAGTTGTTTGCGATTGGTAAAGAAATTGAAATTTAATTTTTACGGTATTTTCGATTTCGGAGTTATTGATGAATAGTACCCTCAATAAAAATTAATATTTTTTACATATTTATACGTTATTTTTTATGCTGATTTCAAATATCATAATCATTTTTACCGGAAACTTAAATTATTAATTGAAAATATTCAATTTAATTAATTAATATAGTAATATGGATTTTCAAAATTGTAATATTAACTACAATTTTCATTTCATTATATTACAAACTAAGGTTTATTAAGGTTTGCTTTACTATTTAGTCGATAAAATAATCAAATTTTTGTTTAGAGTTATTGCTAGATTCTGAATAAGATTAAAGCTCGTAACGAATGCCTGTCGAAGCCATCACCCCCATATATAGCCAGATTTAAATTTTTGACAATTCATATCATTTTAATATATAATCGCTTATAGTGTATAACATTTTTCATTGTAGCAGTGTTTTTCGGTGAGATTTGCTGAAGCCCTTCCCATTAATGAAGAAATTTACTAAAAATCAAAACTTAATTTAAACCAAAAGTTTATAGATTTGCTTAATTATACGATTATATTTTATTTTTTAGTTAAAGATAATTATTATTAAATGACTTCGTGTTTTATTTGCTGTATTCCTAAAATACATACCGCGTGCTATCGCGTGCTACAAATATGCTGAATTATGACAAGTCATCGGTCTATATCGATTATATTTTAAACTTTTTGAGTATTTTATTGTATTTCCTATCGTTTTCGACCCTAAATTAGTGTTTATTTAGTCCGCGTGTTACGCGTGTCGCTATTCTACAAGTTCGCCAGCCAAAACGCCATTTTGAGGAATGCGCATTCATTTCTGCATCCAGGGCGGACTGGCTGGGTTGTGCGGGCTGTGTCATTGTAAACAGCCTAGGGGCACCAATGTTTTGAAGCAACTACATGTGCATGGAAAAAGTTTCAAATTTTTGAAATGGTTTTATTGAAATGCAACTATGCACATGACAACTAACAAATAAAGAAAACATAATTAGGAGCACATCAACAGGTTTATATATTCAAAAGATTTTGATGCAAGTTTATCATAATGGAAAACATTGTCAATAGATATTAAGATAACACTTTCTACCGAGCACAAAAGATAACATTCCAGTGTAAAAATTAACAAGATGTGTTCAGCATTTGGAAATAAAACACCTAATTTTACAATCCAGTATTCTTTAAATTGAAATACAATTGCAAATAGAAATAATACGAAAACTAAGTTTAAAAAATAACTCACATTAAAAAACACATAAAAATTCAAAAATCGGTCTCTTTAAGATAATTTATAAATATCATAATTATACATGATAGAAGTTAGCCAATCATGATTTGAATTATCCGAAATTTGTTAAACTAAAATTCAAAAACTAACTATATTTATGTGAATTTCGAAACGGGGTTTTCAAGCAGGGTTTTCTAGTCAAGTTCAAGTTACTTGGTCCAAGTTCGAGTTTTTAAGTTTTGAGTTTAAACTTGAATGAGCCTGCAAAACTTGATCGAAAGAACTCATGAAAGAGATAATCTAGACTTGAACTCAGACTTAATAAAAAATGCACTAAAAATAATTATTTCAAAGCATACAAAACTTGGAATAACTGTAAAAAAATTTTATTTTATTCTCAGAATTAGAAAGACTTGTTGATAATTCCCTTTACATCCAAATGCTCAAGCTGCATGACTGTACCTTGCACAAACAAACTTTAATCCAAAAATCCACTTTGCACACATCAGGAAAAAGTTGTATTCTCAAAAATTGGTCCATTAACCCTATTCGAATTTTTTTCCACAAAATACAATATGGATATGTTGTTTCCAAACTTGAAGAGTGCCATCTCAAATGATTGTTATATGGGGTTGAATTGCACCCAAGTTCCCAAACTATGCCTATGAATTTCAAAAATGGCAATATCATGCCTTGCTATGCATTCCTAGATTTTATGCCTGCAAACTTTTTTGAAATATGTTTAAAACTTTCTAAGTCAACTGAAGTTAACTGAACTAATTTTTTTCTATTTAACTTATATCTGTTAGCTATATTGCACATTTAAGGAAATTTTAAAATCAGCTTATTGGTTGCTAAGATCTTTGGATGAATTAATTCATTTTTACACTTAATTCATCTAAGGCCAGTTTTGCAAACTGAAACTTTGAAATATGTGCAATATATATCTATTGGGCTAACTCACTATGTAAATAATTATATTTTAAGATTTTCCAAATGCTTTGGCTTGGAGGCCTGAAATATGTTGAATACTATTTTTGACAATTTCTCACTGCACTTTGAAAAATTTAAAATTCAATCAGTTAAAATATTTTAATACTGGTATATGGAATATCTATAACTTATAACTTATAACTTGCTGAATATAATATGTATTTTATGTGAAAATGGTGCAATTTCTAGTTATTCAGAGTTTATTAAAAGAAGGATTTTTTAGGCAGTGAAATATAGCACACTTAAGTGATTTATACTCATGCAACTTTTAGCTATTTCATATATTATGGAATCACAAATTTCAACATTTTTAGGCTGGGTAAAGAATACCAAAATTGGTCAGATTTTGAAATTTACTAGTTTTCTAAATATTCATAAAGTAAAACTTTACCAAGATTTCATGATTCTGGAATGATATTTTCTAAGAACTGTTATATATATATGACAAAGGTAAGGTTTTCAGCAAAGCCTTTCAACAACTTTCATTTTTGAAATTACAGTTATTATGCTGATTTTTTTCATATATCCAATGTGAATTAATTATTTATACCAAAAAGGCAGTAATGATCAATATATATATATATATATATATATGAAAATAAAAAATCCTGAAATGAAATGTCATCTAAAGCTTATCTAAAGCCTAATTAAAATTAACACTAATTAAATTATACAACTAATTGCTTCTAAGAAATGAAATGTTCACTACAATATGTATTTAGTTGGACACAGGCATTGCCTGCATTTAATATTTAATACTGAATGCCCTTTGTGCAATATTTTTGATCTGTATGAAAAAAATTTCTTCCAGTTATAATTTTCCAAACTTGCAAATATGTTTCATGTTCACTGTTTCAATGTCATCACACTAATTATATAAAAGTATATATTAATATGCTTTTCTCTAAATATTTAATGCATGTGAACAAAGTTCCCAATAGACTGTTCTCAAATAAATTTTAAATAAGCTTCATCTACTATTTCTGCATTTTCCATTTTTGCTAATAATCCCAAAACGTTATTTTTAGTAGTGTGAAATACTTTACCATCAATGTTTTCACTTAATTCTTCCTAAGCAGCTATCTTTAATGGAACCTGTTTCAAAATGTAATTTATCAGCAATAGAATTACATTAAACTGTTACTATATGATCATACATAAATATGTATATACTTTATATATGCTATTGTTATACAAATGAATTACTGCAGCTGTTTAGGTTCACATATCACTTTCATGAAGATATTACCAAAACAAATTTTATCTCACTGATGTCATGCAGAGTACAGTGAATTACAAGTCTTAGTTTGTGGTTAATGAACCTATGTATTTTCTCTCCCATATTGTTGTGGAATCATTAACACTTAATTACTCATCTAACTGAAAAGGGAGGAACTTTCATAGCATCACATTAATACATCTATTTGAATAGATACATAATTCAATTTTTGTAATTATTCATAAACACATTTCCTTTCTACTGACATCAGTGATAAAAGCATCTTTATGGTTGCATTATAGGTTTGTATTAATATCTAAAATACACTAATCAAATGAAGGTTAAATTTGACTTGCAACAAAAATTAGCATTAAATAACAATAGATTAATCAATATAAATATAAGAATTAGCTTGTTAGTCATCATAGCTTCATTGACTTCTATTTTATTTTGATATTACAAAACTCCATCAATATTAACTGGTTAATCACCCAAATCATTGCCATGTAGAAATTTAGCTGATTACAGACATTATGATGGTTTTGTGTAATAATCAATTCAAGAAAAATAGGACTAAACTCCACTAAGAGTTTATTGATAATGAATCTGTTATGACATGGTTAGCTTTCATTATCAATATACAGGTCTACCAACTGTTTTCTGGATGATGAGATGATCAGTGCAAATTTAAATTAATATTTTGGCTTACTTCAGTCAAATGTCAAGTGATATATTTTCAGTAGAATATTTTTTTGCTGTATTATTTTTGACCTGTTTTAACAAAATTACTAATAAACTTACACTATCAGAAGATGGGCCTTTATGCTTGCACCATTTGATGCGAAAATGAGGCTGACAGGAATTCCTTTGCACTTGGATTCAGTCACATGCACCCTCTAGTTTAGTTTTTACTTGAAAAGCTCTGCTTTGTCTGTGGACCAATGTGTGAACTTCCTCTATAAAAGTGTTTGCTTGAGAGTCCTTCACTTGTAACACTCTATATCCTTCTTTCTTTGTCAATTTTAGTATGATCTCTATTTCAATGGACTCCATCTCTTGCATCACAGGAATTTCATTGTTTTCAAGGCTGTATTGAGTGCTATCATTGTTTACAGTTCATTAAGTCTTTCTATGAATATCTTGAAGTACATGTTACATAACAAAATCCTCTTTAGTGCAATCATCATCATCATCCTCATCAGCATCATCTTCATCATCATGTGCACATCAATTGCTGCTGAATGTTCCAGTGATACATCAAGTTTGCTGTCAGGATAAAAAAATTTAGAAACTTTTGCCAATTTTGAAGAGTTGACCACATCTTTGAAAGGAAAACTTAAATTGTCTCTTACATCTTTTTCCATAATTCTTTTACATTCACCCAAATCATTTTTATACTCTCCATTCTTTTTGAGACATCATAATACTTATACTTGTCCTCCCACATGTCTATCCACACTATATAATTTATCCCAGTATATAGGATCATTGTTCTTGTCATAGTGGCTTCCAATGCCTCTTTTGCTATTTTAATCTGGCCATGCATATCTTTTCTATTCTTCATCAGATAGTATGGAGTTATGTTGCCTTCTATGAATATTAATTCAGAATTTTCACCTTCTACCACTAGTTTCTTGGATTTTACATATGCTGGGTCACTTATTATTTCTTCTAACTTTTGCAGATTCTTCCACATGAACTTTCTTCTGACATTGGTAGCTTTATTAATGGCTTATCCATGATTTTCCATTTTTGGCATAATCATCAGGATCTTTATTGTCAGAGCCAGTCTGCATCTTAATTGCTTGTTTTTCATCTTACTTTCCTTTACATCTTCTGGTTGCTCTGGCTCTCACTGATATGATAGTTGCTGAATAGTTGGCTTTATGCTGTGTTGTTCTTTTCCAGAATTTTGCAGACAGTTCAAATTGTTTAACCATTATGCATCCTCATGACATATTGTCAGTTTTGCTGCTATGCATTTAACATCTATCACAACTTGATTCTCTAGTTTTACAATTAATCTAGTTCTTTCTTGATGAATGTCTCCACATAAATAACTTTAGCACTGACTTCAACAGCAATTGTGTCAGTGGCTTTTAATATCTCTCAATAATAATCTGTATTAAGTAATGATTATCCTTTGTTTCTATCAACAGTAGTGCTTGGGGTGCTATTACTGTTAAATTTTTTGCTGTTGACCCTGTCAATTGTTCTCTGCATCTGTAGGGACAATTCAATTGTCAAATAGCTTAGCAGGAAGTCTTCTTTGTTGATGTCTCTTTGAGTCTTTAGTACTACTTCAGTAATGTCATCATTATTATCTCTTAGGATTCATAGTTGATGTTTGAGTATTTTGTAAATGAGCAGTGCAGATAGTATGTTAGGAATTTTTCAATTGACATTTGGGACCTTAGTGTTACCTGGGGACTATCTCTCTTGTATTTCCCTTTCAGCACTTGATTATCATTGTCTTTTTTAGGCAGGGTTGTTTTTTGAATTTTTGTAAGTGCATATCTACTGTTGCTTCCCACATATACTTTCACACCCTTTCTGAGAATATGAATGTTTCTGTTGAGCAAATGTCTAACTTATTCACAATTTGGATTATTGACATCTTGTCTATGGGCAATTTATTGTTTGTGATCCTCATAAACAGTTTTTTGTATTGAGCTGGCACCTTCTTTTTCTGATCTGGGGACATACTGACCTTTACATTTGACAGTAGCCAGTTTTCTATGTTCAGTACAATCAGTGATACCTCAATTTTTTTGCTCCTGTTGTTAGCTTTTCTCATTCTTATTTTCATGTCTATCAGAGCTCTATGTTCATCATCTTCTGTCAGAAATATTGCCATAATCCATATTTTATCATTGGACAATTTAGTTCTTGAAATATTTTTCTGAATATAACCTTCATCTACAGTTTCCATCTCCATTGATTCAATATATCTCTCTGTAGGCAATTCAATTTCTATTTTTGGCCAATCTTCTTCCATTGGTTTGTCTGCTTTAATGCTTTGCCATAATTTCTTCAAGGAGCTCTTTTCTCTGATTTAGATACATCTTATGTTTACATCTGTTATCTCTTTTAGATCTTCACTATATCATAATGTCTCCATTTTCTGAGCCTGTATGAACATGCTACTGCTATTTTTGGTTCTACCATTAATCAATGTGTTTGTGCCCAATGCTCTATGTTCAGATCCATTTCTATCAAGCATGACATTGTTTGCTGCAAATGGCTGTTGTCTATTGTGTGTCTATGTGTTCCTGCATTTCCTATGGAAATTCTGGAGGAGTTCTATCTTCTCTGCTATGCATTATTATCAGATGTACTCCTGCTATGCTAGCAACCATGGCAGTCCTATCAATTACTTTTAATAGGTTCTTTGTGTATTCTCTCTTCTTTAGAAAATGTATAATGAGGAGGCTGTCTACTTCCAGGTTCACTTGTTCTGCCTTTACTTGCATTCTTCATTAAACCATTAATGTCTGTGTTTCCCTGAGTGCAACTGGTCATCATATGAAACATGCACTGTGCATTGGGAGTATGATGTTGTTAATTTTTCATCCATTGATTCTTTATAGCTGATTATTGTGTTCAACTTGGGTCTACATTCTTCATCTATTATCAGTGGTATGTTAGCAATATTTATTCTCATCTTAGATGATTGCATCACATGTTCTAGGGAATAGTCTCCTATGAGCATTCTCAGTGATTCTTCATGTAGCCATAAAATAGGTGTGCAGCACACCTATGTGTGTCAGTTTGTCTGCCCTCTCCCTTGAGCATATTAATGATTGGCTATGAGTTGATGATGGGGAGCCTTCTGTTTTTCATCAAATACTCTCAATTGTGCTGTGGGTGTGTTTTACATTGTTCCTGTATGTCCAACTGATTCTCTGTGTCCTTGTTAGTATCAGAGCCTTTCTGTTTACCCTGTACCAATGTGTCTATGCCATCCTTGCTTCTCTTCTCCCTGCTGAGGTTTTTTCACCAATTCATTGAGTGCTGCTGCTCATTGTCTTGAAGGTGCTTCAATATTTGCATCAAACATACTCTTGCCTGTGGTTGGCTGTTCTATTTTCTTTTGACTGTTCTTGTTGTCATTCCTTCATCTTTGATTTTCTTAAACATAGTTAATGCATTTAAATCCCATACTGATGGGTTATTACAATTAATATTTCTAGCCTCTCTATGAGGCAATACATGAGGTTATTAATCTGATTCACTTATTTTATGATATACTTGTTCATTGAACTCTTCCTCTTCAACATTCAACATCATTCATTACATAATAATTTTGATTCCCATTGCACATAATCTCAAGTTCCATGTTTATATTTAATTTCACTTGTTGTATGTAACCTATTGCACATTTCACATTTTGAAAGTGTAGTGTGTGTCCATTGCTCAGTTTATATTGGTAGCTTGGAAGTGCTTTGTTTGCTGTAAGTGGCCCTGCTCATAGTGATCTCAATTTCTTAATTTGATTTACATTTGTGCTGCATTGCTTCATAAACTTCCATCATCTGGTTTTTCAGTATTTTAATGTATTCATCATCAATATATTTGTAGTAGTTTGTATATTGCATTGATCTCTCTTCTGAACATCACTCTGAATAGTGTTATCCCTGTAGTTGAGTGTACCAAAATGTTATAGAAATATTCTATCATCTCCATCATTAGTCTCCAGTGCCTTTCTCTACTCAGGAAGATACTACTCTGATTAGTTTGATTATTGTCTGGTTTAGTTGTTCTTCTGCTCTGTTCATTTGTGTGTGATACACTGTTGTTTTTCCATGTTTGAATTCAAACAGTTTTGTCAGTTCTTCAAATAATTTGCTATTGAACTGCAGCCCTCACTCCATTATTATATTCTCCATCAGGCAGAATATTAAGATTCATTCTTTTACAATCTTCTCAGCCACTATCTTAGCCATGGTTGAAACAAGTGATATTAATCTATGGTATCTTGTAAAACTGTTGATTATCACTAGCATGTGTTGATATCTGTCATCATCCTTTATTAGTGTTTGAATGTTGATGTGCACTTTCTCATTTGTTGATTTTGTGATTTTCATTTCTAGTGGTGCATCCTGTTTTAGGAAGTGTAGCTTGTTGTTTAGTAAGCATTACATGCATTTGTTGATGATGTCTCCAACTACTTTTTGTATTCCAATTGTTATAAATTGTGTGTTTAATGTCCATGTATGCATCTCACAAGATCCCTCTTGTAGTACTCAGATATCACCATCATTCAATTCTGACCTTCCATGTAGAGCAGTTGTATTTCATTGATTTTCCATCTATATCTTCTGAAGTAACACTTCACTTCTTTGCTGATGTGTATTTCTGGGTTATTCACTTTCTTTTTATCTCATCTTATGTTTTATCCTGATGTTGTTTGTGTATTATTTTGTCCTCTTATATTTCATGCATAATATCAGTAGTATTGGATGTACTTTTCTGTTGGAATTGATTTCAAGTTGCTCCTAATATTCACTGTGTGGCAAGAAATGTCTCTTTTCCCAAAAAACTATGTTTGTTTTCAAGATATCACACTTGTTTACATTGACCCTCAGTTCAGCATTACACACTATTGTGAATGTTTTGTCCAGTTTTTCTAGATGTTCTTTTATTGTTGAACTGGCTACCAGAATGTCATCAATGTATGCTGATGCACCATCACCTATTTTGTGTCCACAATTTTTCAACACCTTGGTGACATAGGATTGGAATGTTGCTGGAGCATTACATAACCTGAATGCCATATATGCCCATTCATATAACCTGTACAGTCTGATGAATGCAGTCTCTTCTATGGTGCTATGTTCCATTGGCACATGCCAATATGCTTTGCAATATCTGAAAATTATATTTTGTAACACATTGTAGTGTGTCTTTGATCTGTGATATTTGGTATGCATTTTTTCATGATGTTATTTATCTTTCTAAAGTCAATACATAGTCAATGTTGTTTCCCTTGTAAAACAAACACTGTAGGCACCATGTACAGGCAATTGCTAGGTTGTATGATGCCATTATCAAGTAACTATTGCAGTATTTTGTTGTATTCTTCTTTCATGTGTTCTGGCACTCACCATACTGACAGTCTTATGGAATTGTCCGTCATTGTTATGATCTTGCAGGTCTTTCTTACTAATTTCCCCACACTTATTTCTCCAAAATTAAATATGCATGAATGCTTTTTGAGGAATTTTCTTAGCTGATGTCGCTGTTCCTCCATTAGATGTTGGTATTCTTCATCATTTATAGTCAGGATGTTGTCTAGTTGATCTTCTTAATCTACTGCAACCATATTGATGCTTTTTGTAGTGTTCTTCTTTTCCACTCACATCACTGTTCCTAGAATCATTATTTTATCTTGCTTCAGGCTTATGATTCTGTTTGTACAATTCATGATTGAAACTCTGCCAATCTCTTCATTTACCACATATAATCTCACTCTCATGGTGTTTATTCCTATCTGATCATATATCATTATATTTTCTTTGTCTGTATCTTCCATCTTAATTTTGTAATATCACTGGGATTCATGCATTCCCATCTTGCATTAAACACTTTAAAACTGTTCTCTATTTACAACAACTAATTGGTATTATATACAAAATCATTGTCAACATATTTACAAAAACCTGAAATCAATAGACTAGTTGATACTAATAACTACCAAAGATGTTAAATGCTGCACAAGCCAGGCTAACTGTTTTCTTTGTATTTTCCAGAGCATAGTGGTTTTAGAGAACATATTAGCAAGAACTTGCATTACTCAAGATCCCATAATATGAACATACAAACTTGAGAGCTCTTTGTTCAAATCATGTAACACTAGGAGCAGTGCTAATTCTAACTTGCTTTGCTTTGGATTCATTTTAAAAAGAGTTATCAGGTTGAACTAACAGCATTATTTGAGGTTCCATGATTTCAACATACCAACTAAACAGCTCTTCATTCAAATCATGCAACACTAGGAGCAGTGCCCATTCTAACTTACTTTGTTTCCAATCTTGCCATTCAACTCTATAAAACTGCTATCTAAACTGCTCTCTATTTACAACAACTAATTGGTATTATGTACAAAGTCATTATCAACATATTTACAGAAAACCAGCACTGATGTTACAATTTCATGGTATTTCAATTGATTCAGGAGCAGTTGCACACTTCCTTTCCGTTTGATACAGACTGTCCTTTTGGACCTCAATTTCATTTAATGTTGATAAAACCTCTTTCTGGACCTTGATGGTCGGTTTTCGAAAGTCAATTACACAGTTATGAAGAAGTTGCTTCCCAGGATTACCTCATTAGATAGTGAGTTTTTTTGCGTGTAGATTACTGTTAAGAACTGCAGGTACATATATGTATCACTATATTGTAGCATCAAAGATGCTTTCAAAACTAAATTTTGGCAATGGGGTGCTTCTGACCATCTGCTTTATGCAAATCATGCATTTCCTTACAGCCCTCAAAAGGTTAAGCAACTTTCCACTTCAATTATTGACAATAAGTATTTATTGCTTTTCAAAATAGGCCTGCAATTCCAATAAATAATTAGTTGATGTTTCAACCAAAATTCAACAAAAATATAATGGGACACAAATTGAATAAGTTTTAAATTAAGAAATCCGTTGATTAATTTCTCATGTACATAATAGCAAAAAATGGTTGATATTTGAAAATTTTAAAATTTTAATTTTAAATTTTATCAAAATAAAAATATCAATTATTCATTTACATTGTTAAGAATGTATGCAAGGATATTTTGTGTATATATCATTTATTCAAAAAAAAACAAAATTATGTTATTTACTTTTATAATGTAGCACTGATAGCCATGAGTAGGTAAATTTTATTTTCCAGAACAGCCTGATGAACATTGACTTAGGTGTATTAAGTTCAATGCAGGTTTATATGACTGTAAAACAGGTATGTATGCTGACTGAAATTATTATATCATGATTCCTTAATGTGTGGGTTGGTCCCAAAATGATCTTTAGCATAATGGGTAATAAAGATGAATTCGATAAATTCTTATTTATATTTTTTGAATGCAAATTTCTAAAAAACTTTTCCTAATTCATTTTCAACAGAATTTCGAAGAAAAAATTTAGCCTAGAACTGCTTATATCAACCAAATTTGTTAATTCCGACCTTAGATTTAATGATTAGGCTTTGGTTCCTAAAATGGTTGCTAAATATTATTTAAATGTTTTTGAAATATTTTTTAGACAGGGAAGGTGTTGACATTTCATAGCAATGACAGTTATTGAGTAGAGGCAGATTACCAGAGACGTATTCTCTTTATGTGCAAGGTGTGCGCGGCACACCTTCTAACCAGCAGTTTTATGATTTTAGAGCATTTTTCTTATCGCTTATTTGGGAACTGAGTAAATTTAATACTGTATCAAACTGATTTTTACACTACATTTTTATCAATTTGTAATTTGTGATTAAATGCTCAATCGAATTTTTAATTACAGCAGGTAACATTTAATTGAGTTGCCATTTTATAACGCATTGCGTTCAGCACTTTCTTATAAAATCTGTGTCTAAATTACAATTTTCTAAAATTGAAGCATTTCGATTGTTTTGATCCATATACTATACGTTAGTATAATTTGATAGTACATGTATTATCTTCTGTAGCAATCAATCATGAATGTCACAATAACTAGGTATTGTGACATCCACACTTTAATAGACATTAAAAGAGCAAGGTGTGCGTTCATATTAACGCACACTACCAAATTAAGCATAATCATTGAAATTACATCCTACATTTGTAGCCAAATGTTATTGATTGGTTCACGAAATGGAAATAGATCGTTTTGAAGTGTGTGCTAAGGCCATGGTTAGACTAGGTGATTGGTCACAAAAGTAAATACAAAATTGCATCACCATCACCAGTTAGTGGTTATAGACTGCATTGCAATTATAATAGTTGTTGTGGTGAAAACAGCTTACCAATCACATTAGAGTGGTTACACTAGGTGATTTGTGATGCATGCGCAATGTTTTTGTAAAGAAATAACTACTAGAATTTCTTACTGCAGTAAATATAATCTCTAAAATTATGATTAACCGTTTGAGTACACTTAGGGGTAAAAATTACTCAAATCGTACCTTTAAAATATGTAAATTATTAAAAGAGCACTCTAATGGTTAAATGTACAATTATTTGTGAACTTGAAATAGTGTTATCTGTAAAGCATATTTTAAGAAATTTCAGCTCTTAGACATTAATGCCTTCATCAGTTATTAGTAAGGATGGAATTCGGATAGTGCACAGGCAGACTTGTCACCGAGCCGACATCTCCAAGCTTGGCTTGGCTCGGCTCGTTTAAATCTTGTGTAAGTTTGGCTTGGCTCATCACATAAAATCTTTGAATGAGACTCGTTTTAGCTTGGTATTTTTTTAAAAATATTGTGCTCAAAGAATTTTTTACATAGCTCTTCCTATTATTTAATAAATATTTCTTAAATATGATTACAGCAAAGCATTTGGAGAAATTGAAGCACAGAAATTCTGGTCGAAATTCATAATTTATTCGCTAGATGTCTCCCTTAATATATCAACTTTCTAAATGCAAAAACAACAAATTTCTAATTTATACAGTTAAAAATGCAAAACTTAAAATGTCATACTAAAATTTTTAAAGACCTTTTCATTATCTATCCGAATCTGTTTTTAGAATTCCTCTATGTCTTTTCAATTTTTTTACGCAATGTATTTTGTATTTCAATTTGAAAACACTAATTTGAGAGTACTTTTTTTAAAATTGATGTTTGCTCAAAGAAAAAAGCAAAACTCAAAAAGTCATACTAAAATTTTTAAAGACCTTTTCATTGTCTATCTGAATCTGTTTTTAGAATTCTTCTATGTGCGTTCATTTTTTTCCACAAAGGATTTTATATTAGCTTTTGGAAACATTAATTTGAGTGTGCATTTTTTCAAAATTGATGTTGCTCAACTGATAAATGCTATTATAAAAAAATATATTGTAAACAATATAAAAGCTAGATTCCTTGTCCATATTTTGAAATATTAAATATTATCTTTCAATTTTCTACATAAACATTTAGATACAGTCTGTTACAGTTAAAAGCATTGTGTAGACTGTAATGGACCGCCATATGCTCATCTTGTGCATAATACCACTTGCCGCTGTTCTTTGCATACGGTTTACTCAAAAGCTATTATGCTTATATACATAGATTCAATTTTTTTCTAAGAAAAAAACGCATATTTAAATGTGATGTGAGTAGAGAAGATCTCGTACTTTCACCATAAGTGATTTTTGTACTTTGCAAATGCATTGAGATGTTCAGAAACAAAATAATATAGCAATAATAAAACGTTTCAAAGCGTCTTTAGGCACTTAAACGCAAATTGTTAACATAGCTAACATAAATATTTTTTGACATGATATTTTTAGAATTATTCTCGTGTTTTACCCATTTTATTAATCTTTACAGGTACTAGTAACAATGGTTCTCGTAGCCGCCCTAACAGCCGGTAAAAACCTCATAGCCCTTTTCTAGAGTCCTACTGGGTGTGGGCGGCCGTCCGATGACCCCTTGGCGATGCCGTTGCAAAGAGGGCAGTTGTCCTCTAAAATCAGTTTTTCGAAAAAACTTCCTAAACTTGATAATTAAAGCATTACAATTACTCAAATAAATGAAAATTGCCCATTAACCGTAGCCAACATTCTTTCTGCAGTCACTAGCATGCTCTATAACCACACAGAGAAAACTGTAATGTAACTAGTTCCATCATAATTATTGATTTTTGTAGCCTTTCAGTGTAATAAACTGTCAGTGCCGATCCATGTTTTTTGCATTAATTCATTTATGGCTGTGTACTGTAAGGCTAAAGGGTCATATGAATGGCACTCTTATTGCTTACAAAGTGCAAGCTTTATGTGTTTTCACGCACTTCTTAGTCAATCAAAAAGTTAACTTCATTTTCACCAAAAACTGTAAAATACACGAAATATATATGCTGTGTTGAGTCTTATCAGCAGAGTGAATGCGAAGGCCAAGTTCAATTGAGAGGGTTACGCCTCTCCCGTTTTGGCGAGCCAAGGCTACTAATTGTGATAACTAAGAGAGCGCCTGCTTGCTGCTAAAATAATTGACACAGCAAAGCTGCCTCAATAAGGGGCACAGCAAACGCTGACTTAGGCCTATCTCATAGGCCAGAGACAAAATAGTTATCCCTGTATGACTATCCCATGAGACGAATTCATGAAACTGGCAACAGTAGCAGTCTTGAAAACNATATATATATATATATATATATCAAATGAACTCTGAGGTCCCAAATAATAGGGATCCCCCCGAAACTTGATTTGGTTTGTAATTGGCACATCCTCCCCCCACCCTGTTTATTTGATTGGCACATTTTCTTTTCTTTAGAAAAGCTGTTTTATTTAATGGTGTCTATTTGTTAATAATTGTACAAATTTGAAAATTAGCTTAGGATTAATCTACGTTGCTCAGACCATTTAAAACAAAATAGACTAAAAGTACTTCTCAATCAGATTTGATGAACATTTTTGAGTATGTATTACTTACAATCTTCCTAATGAAAATATTCCCTATTTATCAAATAAAACAAATTAAACGGTAGTAATTTTACCATCTTACATGAAATTTTCGAATGGCTCTAATATATATGTATATATATGCTTTCTAAAAGATTATATTTTTTCAATGACTTTAATTTTTTTAGATAGCGAATTCCAGGTTCAGAGGGCGATATTAATGAGAGATTTCTGTAAAACCCTATTTTTATACTTAACACATGTGAAAAGCTTTGATCTTGAATTCTGTTTATGAGTAATTCCCGGTATTTTAATCATGTTATAAGGTGGTAAGCTTTTATTACCTGAAGAATACCAGCAGGGTATTCAATATGATGAGCAGGGAGTGGATAAATAAATTTTTACTTATTTTCACTTATTTTACTTTTTTTTGATAAAATCCCGCAAATCACTTATTATCACTTATTTGATCATATTTGGATATTTCTCAGAAATACGAGCATTTCTCAGAAATACCCAGATAAGAGCCCACTGGATGTTTGATTTGTTATGTATTATGCATACAAGTAGTAATAAATACTCCTGGTTGTATATATGCAGTTTTCTAAAAGTGATGATTTTTAAATAACTTTTTACACTTTTCTTATAATTTTGATATGAAAAAAGTCGTTTTTTTTAAATTCAGGATTTTACAGTCAGGGGTAAAAAACTGCAGCCATACCCATATAAATAATTATTCAATTATACCCCCTTTTTAACTATTAACATTGATGTTTTTGAGCAATTTTTTGCATTTTTTATAAAATCTGCCTTGTATGGACATCGCAAAAATGTTCCCAAAACCACTTGTTCAAAATTTTTACATGAAATTCAGTGCTTCTACTTTTAATTACACCCTATTTCTTAAGCAAAACATAATACCTGTCCTAACAAAGGGTTTTTCTTTAAGAAATTACAAGTATTTTTAATAGCATAACAATAGCCCCTACCCAATCCATATTCATTGTAAAATCGACCATAACTGTCATGGAGGATTGAATGTATATGACAACATTGAATAGTTCCAAATAAATATTCAAACAGGTTTGTTAAACATCCTTCTCCTGGACCAATCAAACCAATTTCCTGGTTGAATTTATCTAATATATCACCTATAGAAATGTTCTTTTCAAAATTAACCATATAAAGCTGTTGGTAAGCTAAACAAGACTTGAAAATCACAGGATGTACTTAGGATAATTAAATTTTTGTATTTTAAAGTTATGTAATACATATTTTATAACTTCTTTTGGACTGGTTAATTCACATTTCCTTGTTTCATTAGAACAGCCCATAGATTGCACTCCTATCTTGGTATTATTTACTGTTTTCAATATAATTGGTTCACTTACAATTTGAACTCTTTTACTCATTTTCTATATAGGAGATTAGAAAAAATAAATTTCAATAATTTGTCTTTGGAAGGAAATATGTCAAATTTTGCAAACTAATCCATTTTATAGGCCCTGCATCACTTGCAAACAGCCAAAATGGATCGTTCTCATGTGAAATATCACAACGAATTATACCATTCAATGTAGCTAGTCCAAATATTAATTTATTATATTCTAAACTATGTGCAAGTTCTTGATTAATTTTAATTATATATGCAAGCTTTTGCAAGTTGCACTTATTCATTTAGCATATTCCTCTAAAGAATACTTGTGTACCAATTAACTTATATTGACAATGTTGCAAATCAGAAATATAAGTGTTTTTAAATTCATTATCAAATTCCATTCCTTTAATAATATCACTGTTGTCAGTACTGCTATTTAATTTAATGTCATTCCAAAACAAATCAGTGCTGTCAAAATATATATTATTTAAGGAAACAAATGTTTCTTCTATTACTAAATTGTGTACAGACAATACAACAAATTTAGTAATTTGGACATAAACATCTTTTGATTTTTCACAAACTACTGCAAATCTTACTGTTTTTGGAGGCCAAATAACATCATGTTTCTAGATAAAATCTCACCAGTTCTGAAGATATATTTACCTCTAAAGTGTACAAAGGTATTAATTATTGAATAGTATACTGTAGAATCAGGCCTTTCCACTGTTAGAGTAGTATTTGTAGAAAAAACTATTACTTTTCTCAGATAAAACAGTAAGCGGAGATGGCACTCTTCTAATTCTCTCCTTTACAATAAGTGTTCGGTTTATTAACTTAGTTTAATATGCATGAGCCTTTTAGCTACATAACTTACTCCAACTTGTTTAGGTAAAACAGAGATAATGGAAGACAGGATCGAAACTCGAAGGTACACATGCATATCCAGGAACTCAGATACCAGCTTCATC
Organism: Hofstenia miamia; assembly: GCA_900660155.1. Classification (NCBI taxonomy): domain Eukaryota; kingdom Metazoa; phylum Xenacoelomorpha; order Acoela; family Hofsteniidae; genus Hofstenia; species Hofstenia miamia. The sequence continues at coordinate 140,474 of CABFPE010000190.1, forward strand.
TACAAATGGAGCCGCTGTTGTGAAGTAGAAATCCACGAAGGAATTGGTATGTAAATAGCAAACTCAGTGTGATGGAATTTGCAACTACTTAAGAATTTAGTGCATTGATTGTTTTTGTTATTCTGAATTTGTGTAAGAAACGAAGAAGTGCAACCTGGATGCTTAAGTAGCTTATTATAGAGCCTTACATGTAATAACCCTACATATATAGAAATAAGTAATAGCCCTCAATACATGTAAACAATCAATGCCGCCTGCAGAAAAATATGAACATGAGTTGGCCAGTGGTCTACCATAGAAAGCAATGAACAACTTGTTGTGACTATTAAATAATCTATATGTAATAGAATGTAATAATACGATTTATATAACCATCTAAATGTAAGTAATAACAAATCACTGATCATCATGTAACATAATAAATAACTGAAGCTCATCAATGAGAGAGTTAGCTTGTAAGATATAATAGTTGCAATTCTAATAACAGGCAAGCAATGATAAGTAGGAAAGCTATAACAATAAAAAACTCCTACACCTATCTGTAACCTAAGAGCACACAAGGTAACTACAGCTGTCG
>CABFPE010000190.1:146943-158135 GCA_900660155.1 Hofstenia miamia
TTTTTTTGTTTATTTATTTTTTCAAATTCATCAATTTTAACTTTTAGCTCATGATATTTCTTTTCCAATATTTTATTTCCTTTGGTTAAACTTGTCTCTATTTGACCATTATCTTTATAATTTCATTTATTTGTTTAATAATTTCGTCTCTTTCTGTATTATTAGTTGTTTTAAGTTCCTTTGGTAAAGTTAACCTATATTTATTTAGAACATCTATATCAAAATTGGTTTCAATGTGTGGAGCCTTTGCTCCTGTTTCTCCTCCAAGAGAAATTTAACCTTGTAGATTATTAAGATTATATGGTTCCAATCCTCTATTGCATCTTGTATTTGGATTTGATTTTTTCTCATTTCAGCTAGTTCATTTGTTTGATCCCTTAGATTTTCCTTAATGACATTTGTTTGATCTTTTAATAGATCTCCTTGATCTGAAATAGTTTTTGTAATAGGTTTATATGTTTCTTGTAAGTTGTACTGAACTTCATTTTGTTGGTTAATGTAGTCATGTTTTTGTTGTAAAATCTTTTTTTCTTGCTTACTGACTTCCTCTTCAAGATTTACTAGTTTTCTATATTCATCATAATCCATTGTTATATAATTAATTTAGAAAATATTTTTCATCCAATACAGGACATGTTGTCCCTTAACTTTTAATATAGAGGACACTTTGCTGTGTGCTCACTAAATATTTTCATTAAAGTTTTTGCTTACTGTCTTCTTTTCCTTATTTACAAAATGAAAATCATAATTATAAAAACTTTCAAAAAGGTCTGGATTAAAAGAATTTTCCTTAGCAATTGAATTTTTGTCATGATTATCAACAGGAGTGTATAAAACCATGTGTGTACAATTTATCCTTATTTTCTTTGGAACATTGTAATATGATTGTGAAATATATATTGCTGATATATTCTGATGATGACCATCAGTGAAATTATTTGCAATTTTATTCTGTGTCTTTTCTGGGGCATTTACAATGTCATTAAAGATAACTATTTTTCTACCTGTTGTTGAATATTCATTAGAGTTTTTTAGAAATTCTTCAGGTAATAATTCCAAAACATAACCTACTTGATTTGATATGCTTTTCATTATCTTAATTAGATTTTGTATTTTTTCTTGATGAAAATTTGGAGTATAGATGTATAATTTATCATAATATATAAGAGGTCTTAGAATCATATCCATTAATAAATTAGTTTTTCCCCATCCTGACTTTCCACATATAAGCATTCTAAAATCTTCTGATAAAAAATTTTCTGGTGAGTTGTTATTTTTCACTTTTGGAGTATCATAATTAATAATCTTCATTATATATGGGAAAAAGAAAATATTTTTTTTTGAAATGAATACAACTACCCTTAAGGAAAAAAGAAAATCTTTTTTCTGAAATTCATTTCACTTCTTATTGTATAAAGATGACAACAAATTTAACTTACTGTGTTAAAGAAAAAATATTAACAGGTTCTATTCCAGGCTCTGGACAATGGATAAAAATAAAAAATGGAAGAAATATGTTAAAATCAATTTGTAGTAATTGTGGAAGTAAAAAAACACAATGTGTTGAAACTAAAGTTGGTGGAAACAGAAGCAATGCTTCATATGGGGGACAAACAGTAAAGAATTTACCTGTGGTTGGTGGAGCCAACCTTTTCCATTTTGATATTTATAAACTAATGGGCTACCTTCAAAAACCAAAAGGAGGTTTCACACATATAAATCATAAATATACTGGACCATATAATCCTTTACAGAAACAATTGAAAAATAATGTACAATCATATAATCAAATTGATGCTATTTCTAGAGAACATGATATATAACAAAGCTCAAAAGGGGAAAGCTAACTGTGACAAACAAATATTGAATAATTTAAGGAAAGTTAAACCTAAGAATATCCATGAAAGATTTGATAAGTTATTAGTCTCAAATGGTATTGGTACAAAACATATGTTAGGTTTGGGGAGTAAAACAAAAAAAATTCTAAAAGAGACAGGGGTTGTTTCCCCACAGGAAACTTTAGCTAATGAACTTCACAAACCTATTAAAGAAATTTTAGAAGACAACAGGTGATTGTAAATCATATAGATAAATTTGGTGTGTTGATTTAGTTGATTTTGCAAAAATTTAGTAAAGGGAACAAAAGGTTTAAATATTTGTTGATGATTGTAGATGCATTTTCAAAGTATGGGTGGATTATTCCACTAAAAGATAAAACTGGACCTGCTGTTAGAGATGCATTAAAGGATGAATTACATTCATCCTCTAGAGTTCCAAAGTTCTTATGGGTAGATAAAGGAAAGGAATTTTGTATTAAGCATGTTCAAGAACTTCTTTATAAGTACAATGATAAAATGTACTCAACAGAAAACCTTGAAAAAAATTCACTTGTAGAAAAATTTAATAGAACAATTAAAAATAAAATGTGGAAAGAATTCACAAAGCAGAATCATACACAACATTTGGATATACTTCCTAAAATATTAAATGAATACGATAATACAAAACATAGCTCAATAAAAATGACTCCAATTGAAGCTTCCAAAGAAAAAAATGAAGATGAAGTTTACAACAATTTGAATAAAAAATGTTTAGGCATGAAGCCATCAAGGTACAATGACATTGAAAGCCTAGATGTTAAGGAATCAGAGAACAAAGTTCCCATTGTGCTTAAATATATGTTTAAAGTAGGTGACAAAGTTAGAATAAGTAAACTTAAAAGGAAAGTTTTTGATAAAGGCTATACACCAAACTGTACTGAAAAAATATTTATAATTGATAAATTAAAATTGGCAGACCCTATAATGTACACATTGAAGGATTTATTTGATGAAGAAATAAAAGGATCATTTTATGAAGAAGAATTGCAAAAAACTGATTAAGATAAATTTGAATTGAAAAAGTGTTGAAGAAGAATGGAATGGCTTTTGTTAAATGGTCAGGATATCCTAATAAATTTAATAGTTGGGTAAAGATAAAAAATATATAGAATCATTATTTCTGAATTTTTTTTTCTAGACAAAAATGATATAGACACACTATTTCTGAAAAAATTTTTTCTGGACAATTTATATAGAGAGATGGTAACAAGAAAAAATATCACTTGTGAAACTTGTAATTTGACAATTGTTAAGAAAAATTATTATGCACATATTAAAACTAAGAACCATTTAAAAAATGTAGAAAAGAATCATGATTTTACAATTAATGGATATATTCCAAAAGTTAAAATAAATAAAAGTTATGTTAATGCAATTGTTAACTTTAAGGGTAAAGACACTTTAATTCCATTTGCAGATATTAATACATTGCTTACAGAAACATTAATAAAATATTTTAATATAATCAACCAACCATTAAAATATAATGTTTCATTTTATTTAAAATTTACAAAAGGTATTGAAGATACACTTAAAGATGTAATGGTTCCTTATCAATTTAAAATGAAAGAAATAAAAGCTAAACATGAAGTAAATCATATTAATATTTCCTCTAAATTAAAGGAAATTATTGATGATTTTGAAAAATTAGAAGAATTAAACTGGGTATTCATTGGAGTGCATAGTATAAATATTTAAATGTACAAAATTTCTTGGAGTGGAACATATTTTAAATTACCAATAAAATCTTTTCAAATTTAAATATTATTAATAATGATGATAAATGTTTTTGTGATCAATAATTGCAGCTCAACACCCTAGTTCTAAGAATCAAAATAGAAAATGTGTTTATGAAAAATATCTAGATAAATACAATATAAAGGGAATACCATTTCCAATAACAATAAATGGAATTGAAAAATTTATTAAACAAAATGGAATAAAAGTTAATGTTTATGAGCTAAAAGTTTCAGGGGAAAAGGCAACTTTGTATAATATGTTACCTATTTATTATTTTGATGAAAATGCAATTGATTTGGGGGTGTATGAAAATCACTTTGTTCTACTAAAAATCTTGAAATGTGTACTACACAAGGATTTAAGTAAAGATAAACTATACTTTTGTAAGAAGTGTTTGTTTTGAAAATCATATTAGATTATGTAAAAATGAAAACACAACACAATTATATTTTCCAAAAGAAGACCAAATTAAATTTAAAAATTATCATTATAAAATAGATGTTCCATTTAGAATTTTTGCAGATTTTGAATGTTATAATGAAAAGGTTAAGAGTAAATATAATTTACATGATGTTGATAAAACTACAATTTTATGTAATCAATTACCTATTGCTTTTGGAATATATCTAAAATCAGATATTCCTGAACTATGTAAGTCAAAATACATCTCTTATTTCAGAAAAGGTTGTGTTGAAGTATTTGTTCTTGAAATTAAAGAATTAGAAAACAAATTTTTCTTTATATTTAAACGTGACATTTTAATGAAAATTACTAAAAAAGAAAATGAAGAATTTAAAAATTCAAAGGAATGTTATTTATGTGGATGCACAAAAGGCCCAAAGGACCTGTCAGGTAGAGTTGCTCTTAAAACTAGTAAGAAATAATTGTTAGTTAACAGGTAAATACAGAGGTGCAGCTTCTAATAATTGTAATTTTATGGCTCAAAAACAATGAATGACTTTTGTACCTTTGTATTTTCATAATTATTCATGATATGATTCACATTTATTTTTCAATGAATTACTTAAATGTAAAGAAAACTTGGTTATTAAACCCTTATGTAAAACTGAGAAAGAATATATTTCTGTACAATTTGGTTGAATAAGATTTTTGGATTCTTACAGATTTCTTGCATCATCATTAAATAATTTAGCAAATATTCTTGAGAAAAAGCCTATTCTAGAGAAATATTTAGGAAATTGTGAACTTGTCCAATCTAAATTATCTACCCATATGAATTTTTTGATACTCCTGCATCTTATGAAAAACTTCCAGGTAAGAAATTAGACTACTTTTTAACTCTAACTCAAAAGGCTCCAAATGAAGATGAAATAGAAAGAACTAATAAAGTAATTAAAAAGTATGACATTAAATCTGGAAAGGAATTGACAATGTTGTATTTAAAAGTTGATGTCTTATTACTAGCAGATATTTCAAAATTTTTTTTGAACTTGGTAAATAGAAATATGGCTTAAATCCTTGTTATGCATACTCATTACCTGGATATACTTGGCAATGTGGATTAAAATTCACAAATGTTTAATTAGATTATTTGAAGAAATGTGACGTTGTACTTTCAATTGAACAAAATATTCCGGGTGGGATTAGTTCTGTAATGGGACATAGATATATTAAATCAACAGAATTTTGTATATTGACACAAATAATCTACATGCCTTTGAAATGAAACAAAACCGTCCTTATAGTGATTTTAACTCCTTAGATGTAAATGGGGACCTAATTGAGAAAATAATTGGAACTTCTAATAACAGTCCTATTGGATATTTTATTGAATGTGACTTATCATATCTGAATAAATTGAAAAATAAAACAAAAAACTTTCTGTTTTGTCCAGTTAAAAGAAAGGTAGACCCTTCTGAATATAGCAAATATCAAAATCAAATTGCTCTTAAAAGTGTTTGTCCTACAGCAAAGCATATTTGTGACCAATATGATAAAACATTCTATTTTTGCCATTATAGGCTATTAAAGTTTTATTTAGAAATGGGTATGGAAATGGGTAATGTGCACAGAGTAATTTCATTTAAACAGAAGAAAGTTTTAGAAAAATATATTGACCATAACACTAATATGCATTCAAAAGCAAACAATACTTTTGCAAAAGATTTTTACAAACTTTTAAATAATGCTTTCTTTGGAAAAACTTGTGAAAATATTGGAGGATGGATTAATGTAAAAATGTTTAATAAAACTGAGACTACTGAAAAATTAATTGAGGAACAAAGCATATTTAAAATGCATTCAAATGTTGGCAATTTTTTGGTATATCATTACCATTAAGCTAAATTAAAGTTTGATAAACCAATATATCTTGGATTTACTGTTTTGTTAATGTATGAAACTTATTATGATGTTTTACAACCATTTTTTGTTGAAAATAATATAACTTTAAATTATATGCATACAGACAGTTTCATTTTAAATATAAAACTAAAGATATAGTTAATGATTGGAAAACACTTAATGACAATTATGAATTATTTGATTTTAGTAATGTAATTTTGATAAGAATCACGAATTATTCAATGAAAGATTTAAAAAAATTCCTGGATATTTTAAGATTGAAACACCTGAAAGTATATATTTAGATCAATTCATTTAAGTAAAATATATTCATATAAAGTTAATGATGAAAGTAAAAACACTTTGAAAGGAATAGCAAAAGTTGATAAAGAAAAGATAACTTTTGAAGATTATAAAAATTGTTTAGAAACAAATGAAATTGGTGTTTCAAACAATTATATGTTGAGAAATAAAAAACACAAAATAAGTTTAATCAACACAAAGAACACTTCTCTCTCACCAGTTGATGATAAAAGATATTACTTAAATAATAATGAGAGTTTTCCACATGGCTTCCTTTAATCAATCCAAAAATCTAAGATTAAAGCTTTTTTTCAGAATTAATAAATAACATTGGTTTGAAAATATATATTTTAATTTCACTTTACAAGTTATAAATTACAGAAAATATATCCAAAAGAGATTGCCCATTCCAGGCAATTTTTTCTATTTATAAAACTTAGCTTTAAGGAATTTGATTTTGCCCATTCCAGGCAATTTTTTTTATTTATAGAACTTAGCTTTAAACAAAAACTTACATTTTAAATTTTTAATGTTAAAAATTTTCAACTAGAACCTAAATACATCTTCAATTCAATTTTCTACTTGACTGATTAAATTTTTTGCATTTATTTAAATATGTAATAAAATATATTCAAGGTGTATTTATATTGTGAACATATACATACATTAATTTAAAAAACATGTTTATGCAATATTTCAATATATAATATATATATATATTAAAAACCATTAGCAACTTAATATTAGAAATACCACTTTTGACTGCATGGAAAATGAAAAAACAAAAAGAACTCAATTTTGTTATTATAAATGTATACTTGGGTATTTCTAATATTAAGTTGATTAAAATATAACACTAGATATTTACTTATCAATAATGATAAAAAATCAAAAATGAGTTTAATAATTTTTTTTTGGTTAATTTTGTGCAGTCATCTTGTGGTTATCTTAAATCTTTAAAACAAAATAACCCAAACAGCTTCATTTAGAATACATCTTATAATTTATGTGAATAATGATATGTAAGGTTGATAAATTTAAGCTAAAAAACAAAATTCAACAGGTTCAGGAAGAACAACATCCAAAACTTAACAATACGAAAATTGCAATTAAGAAAAGTACAAATATATATTGTAAATATTAATAATAAATACCTTTAATTTATATATAAATGTATTCATTGGAATCATTTCTTCTAAAAAGAACCTTCATGACCAGATATATGCCTAAACTTCTAAAGAATAAATGACTTTATATGATAGTTTTTAAGCATATTGAATTGATATTGAATTTCAAAGATTTAGATAAATTTAATGAATTTAACCAAATGTAAATATTAAATATTAATTTTACTCATATATTAAAATATATTAATATTAATTAATTAGGTAAGAATTCAAGATTGCTTAAAATTTAAAATTTTGTAAATAGAAATTAATAAAAAACTACTTACAGTGATATGTATTTGAAGCCTGAAAATTGATAGTCAAATGAAAATTTCCAGATGTATAGAGTAATTAAAGTATCTAATTTTTAACACATGTTGCACTCTTCAAGAATACTTGCTTTCTTTGAAGATATTGTTAGCAAGGAAGCATCAGTTGGTTAATGCACACAAGTTACACATACACAAAGTGTACATTTCAAACAAATCTGTTACCCCCAAAATGTTCGCCAATCTGCTGACGTACTCTACCTTGTTCAGTGATATACTTCAAGACATCACGCCTATGTAAGTTTCCCCAAGAAGTCATAACTGCATTATGCAATTTTTCACGATTTGTTGGATTTCGTTTTTCCACTTGATGAGCAATGACATGAAAAATTTCTTGATCAAGGGGATTAACATCTGGGCTCTGTGGTGGCTGATGTATAAGAGTAATCGTAGGATGTCTAGCCATTACTGCCGCAATTGAATCATGTTCATTTTCAATAAGATGTGGGGTGGCATTATCCAACTGAATTGCTTCGATGTTCAATTCTTCACACCTTGGTAGGATGTGATTGTCTAAAAGTTGGCAAAAGAAATGGCCATTGCAGGATAAATCAAACCAATAAGGATCTCCATGTCTGTGATATCTGCTGTTTCATTTATATAGTCTCTGCTCCGCAACTGGCCATAGACCAACCTTTCCATCTTCTGCAGCTGAGGAACAACTGCAACAAACATTAGTTTTGGCAAATGAGCAGGCGGGTGTTCAATAGTGACCGGAGAATTGCTGTGCTGATAAATATGCTGCTTCCTACAGAAACAAAACCACCACTTTTCATCGAGGAATGCTGTTCTCCGTGAGGGTCGAGGATGTTCGTTAACAAATTCGATGCGCCTCAGAATATTAGCTGCTGACAATGGGGGTCGTGAAATTTTTTGGCAAATTTTCATTTTCATCCTCTTACGCATTCGATTGGCCACTTCATGAGAAACATTTAAGAGTCGTCCCAATCGCCTGCAGTTTGCATTTTGCTTTCAATTATTTCTGATCAGTTGTTCCATTTGGTTTTGAAGTGCTATGTCTTTCTCTTTACTAGGGCGACCAGATCTGGTTTTGGATATCAAAGTTCCATCGCGAATAGCCCTTGCATATAGAGATGCCGGATAATTTCTCCCCATTCTGAATTCCTGACAAAGATCAGTAATACTTTCATCTGCTATACCATTTTTAATATTGACATAACGTAAAAGAATAGACATCCTTGTTTCTTTGGAAAATTCTCTTGCTCTATTCACGCACTCCATTTTCCTCTAAAACTTCATGCAACTGATTTTAAGTGACACGTAGCACTGAATTCAACTGTAGAGATAAAACTAATTGATTAATACAGCCAATCACATTGGTGCAGACAACTAAACAACCTACAGCAATAGTGAGATGCAGGCAATTTGACTATTTACTTTAGTTAATGCTGCACATTGGTTTAATATTGATGCACGCAGACTTTCTTGACAGAAGGTACCTAAAATGTCTACCAATCAGCTGTAAAAGGTAGATTTTATAAAAAATGCAAAAAAATTGCTCAAAAACATATAGGTACATAGTCAAAAATGAGTATAATTGAATAATTATTTATATGGGTATGGCTGCATTTTTTTTTACCCCTGGCTGTAAAATCCTGAATTTCTAAAAAACGACTTTTTTCATATCAAAATCAATAGAAAAGTGTAAAAAATTATTAAAAAATGATCACTTTTAGAAAACTGTATGTATACAATTGGGGGTTTTATTACTACTCATACAACTTGTTAAATAATCAAATATATTAAAGGAATACTGAAATAAATACTAGGATCACTCTATAGCCCTTTTATACCTTAAGATTCTTGAGGTTAATAACAATGAATAGACATAGAAATTGCATAACATTAGTGTATTTGTCATTGGAGTATAATTGAAGTCCTGAATTTATCATTGAAGTTGATGTTAATGAAATGTATGAATGATGCCAGGCTCGTGGGGTGGTTAATGACATATTTGACTTTTGAAAGCCCTTGTAACATGAGCCCCATTATGGTATCAGATGAAAGAAAGCAGACTATCCTTAATAGAAATTATCGTAAGATTTGATGATGATGAAGTTTTAGAATTATCATATCTATGATATTTCAAGATAATTGTTACTTCTAACACCTATGTTGAACATTTCGACTGGAAACTGCAATATGTTTGTGCATTTCATGCTAATATTTCTGATAATCATTTGAATTGTTAAAAAATTAACACATTTTTTAAGATTAAAAATTTAATACTTGGCCTGAACATGTCAGATTTCAACATTTGACATGCTACTCGAAAGCTCTATTACTTCCGCAGCTAACCAATAAAACAAAATTCAAATATCTCTAATAATGATGGAGTAATAATTTTTTAAAGTTTTAAAGTTTATATATATATATATATATATATATATATATAAAATTTCATCTAATATCTCAAGAACTTTAAGTGCGATTCAAGAATATATTCATTTGAAATAGATTGACTTGTAACTCCTAGCATTTATTATAGTGAAATTGTTTAAAATGGCTATTTCTTAAAATGTGCAATTATGCAAATCTAATTCACTTATTTTAGGTTTTTCTACCACTTTTTTAAGTACTTATTTAGCCAAAAATTTCACTTATTTCTCCGCTCCCTGATGATGAGTTGTTTTGGAAAGAGAATCGACCTAGAAATGTTTAAATTTAAAGAATTAGGTAACTTCAATTTTCCTAGAATTCCTTATTACTGTAATTTATGAAAATTGACCTTGGGGCAGGATGCTGGGTGCAATAATTTATTTGTTAGAGAATGTGTTGCATTTTAGAGAAGCTACACTTTTTCATTCACTCATTCTTTATTTGGCTGGTTTTAGACTGGTTCAATCCGCCGGTTCATAAAATACTGACCGACCTGACCTGTTCTACTCTGACTATGTTTACATATTACAATTTATAATGTTTGACTTTAAATAGAAAAATGAAGCTTTTTTGCTAATTCTTTTCTGAACAGTAAATAATGTGTTCAATAGTAATATTGTAACATTTGCTTTGATTTGAAATCAAATTTTGATAAGCATTTTCGAAAAATATAGAAATTTAATAAATTAATCAATGCAATGCCCCCCAGTAAACTCAAACTTGTCAAACTTGCAAAATTTTGTAAATATCTTATTAAAACTTTGCAAATACTTGTATTTAGCAAGTATCTGATTAAACTTTGCAAATAATTAATAAATATTTGGTAAATTTGGTAAGTTTTGCAAATAGGAAATATATCATTAAACTTTGCAAATACTTAGTAATTTTTGCATAATTTTAAAATGTAGAAATGGAGAAACATCATTTTTTCAATTATCTAAAATTAGTGATTAAAATTCGATTTGATTGATTATTTTCTAAATAAGGCAGAAATTCTTTTTGATATCCAATATAAAGATATTCATTTCATGTTCTAACACTTAATATAACATTACAAGTATTTGCAAAGT
>CABFPE010000190.1:159135-179592 GCA_900660155.1 Hofstenia miamia
ACATCTATAACATCTATAGAACTGGATTAGACTGCATAATATTCCATATAGAAACCCTATATGCCTACAGTCGTGTAAAAACCGCACATGATGCAAGCAGCATTGTGAAACTATCTATCTGCAAAAAAGTTCATCATACGCAGTCTAATTAATAAGACATAACCCAATCAATATTAAACGTCACTACCACATCAAACACATTAAATACGGTTTCCATTTTATGACATATTTTGTTTTGTCTTGACATTGTTTTGGTATGTTTAACTATCAATCGGCTCAGCCGTCTAAATTTTCCGGTGGCTGGCTGACATGAAATAGGTCGGCGGTGGCGGCTCAGCCGGGGCTCTAATGTGCACAGATCACCATTTGATAAAAATATTGTAGAACTATAATTGACCCCACTTTTACGATTTAAATCCAAATAATGTCCAGAAAAAGGTAAATTTATGGCATTATTGGGTAGATCTGCAATCTAGAATGAATTGCAATTTTTAATAATTAAAACTCTCAAAACAAATAAAATTAGGTAACCCTAAGTTTTCATAAAGCCATCTAGAATAGCAGCTGTTATTATTATGAGCACTCTATGATGAATTCAATGGCCTGCACCAAGGTGTTCCATCTCATATTCAATCTTTAAGGTCAATGTCAACCTTTTGAAATTCAATCTTTACCATTTTAATATAAATTTTAATTGTATAGAAATGTATAATGCCCGGATTCCTAATATCAAATAATCTGTTTCTATATTTCGCACAAGTATAATGGTAGATGCAATTTGATACAAAATTGTATTTACTTTTGATATACATATATTCTTGGTGATTCAATTCCAATTCCCTTACGGACCAATAATATTAGTTTCAATTTCAATTCCAATTCCATTGTCAGTAAAATTTATAATTTGAGGTCAAATATTTAATTATTTATAAATATTACATTTACATATTTTAAAAATTATAATTTAACTCAATTCGGATAATTTTTATCAATTCCAAAACCAAATCCATTTGCAGTAAAATTATCCACAACCAATTCCTTCTAAGGAATTGAAATCTCTGTTATTAACCATTTTTATTAGGCTTTTTACATACGCCCTTTATTGGGGTAGGGAGGTGGTGCAAAATTGCTTCGAAATTTAGTAGGTAGTTTCTCTTAACACAAAACATTACATATACAAAATATGCCATTTTTATAAGATCACACAGATAAAATGAATCAATGCAATTTTGTCCTACATTATTTTTATCTATGATGCAATTACCTTTATTCCCCCTTCTCTATCCAAATTGTAACCAAAAGTACATCATGGGGACAAAGCAGAGCTAAATATAAACAAAATATTTCAGTATGAAAATATATTAGTACTACCCTTTGACAAATTGCCCATAAAAATTTCTAGGCAGGATAATGACAGAAATGGATGAACAAATTTTCATGCATAACAGGCTGTGAACCTTCAGCTAATCACAATCTTAAATTTTTAAGATTGTTTTTGGTGATACAAATAGAGAGTGACAAATGAGGTAAACCTGGACCCGATCGTAATATTTACTACCCGAACCTGGCGACCCTACCCGAGACGTTTAATTTGATTTGACGTTGTGGATCTTTTTGCAATCAAATGATCATTAACTTAACCTCTTGCATCTTTCTCAAACCAAGCTCTAAATAACATCAATATTTTTTAATAATCAATCTAACTTTTGTACGCGAACCATAATCCGGCCCGGAATTGGGCACCCGATGCCACTCAATAGGTGCAAATAGGTTTAAATTTATACTACATTTTGACAGAATTGTGCATTTATTTTCATCATATATAATTAAAACATTCTTTCAATTTTCAAATTAAGTACTTGTATTCCATATGCTCGATAAGCTTTCAGACTATTTTTTCAGTTTGTTTGGCTGATGTTACTTCAAACTCCTTGGACTACTTAACAATATAAAATTGCATTTACTACATGTAAAATACTGCTCTTTGATTAAAAACTCACCGCTTGCTATCAATATATACATATATATATATATATATATATATATATATATGTGTCATGTTATTGCGGTTAGAGTGCAATATTTTAAAGCGAAAGTTCAATTTGAAAAAAATTGCTATATGGTCTTCAGAAAAACTTAAATCTTAATTAGTATAAAATCAATTTGGCGATGCGAACAACGCACTGTGAACTGATGAAACATACATTGATCTTGTTTCTACCGTGTTACAGAAAATCCTTAATTTAGAAAATACTTCTTCATGCAATCTTTGTGTCTTGGTTCTTAGGGATAAATTGAAATAATTGATTGATGATGATAAATACTTGGACCTAGTGCAAAGTAATAAAATATAAGTTGACTTAAGACTACCCGGGTGCATTTAAGGATTCACAATATTTTATCCACATTTTCAAGGAATTTTCAGAAAGATTTTTAAGAAATATTAATTGGGTCTAGGAGTATTGACAATTCTGGTGAATGTTTTCAAATTTAACATTTGCGCTAAAGTGTTATGTAATTATTGAACAAGCACTAAGTTAACGTTCACTGTGAAATATAATTATGAGCAATGATTTGAAAGCGCTGATACATTGCCAATAATTTTATAGCAATCAAAGTGAGAGGTAACTAGTTTTCTGTACTAAACACTGCATTTACTACATTAAATATGCTTCGATGTAGTATTTTGAGAACACTAAATACAAACTCAACTTTTTTTACTACAATATAAAAATTTGTTGATTTGATTTTTTGTATATAGGCTCTCATGCAATTTTCCGAATTTCACATTTCTATTGGTTTTAGAGAAAATATAAATCACGCATGTCCCCATCAAGCATTTTATGATAATTATTATAATGCTTTTTAATTTTGCAAGACATTTATTCAATAATTATATTTAGAAAAACTTCCTTCACCATAGAAGATATCAAAATGAGTGGAGAAACATTCTTTTGTCATTACAGTTTACTTTGTAATGCGACGCAATATTGTTGCAACTACTTTTGCGAATCGATTGCTTGCAGTTTGCATTTATAAAGACATTTTTTTTTAATATGTCGTGGGTTTCTCATAGTGTGATATGTAGAATACGACGGACAATACGAGTTGTTTACCATAAATTGAAGAATTGTATTTAAGGACCTCAGCAAATTAATAATAATAGGAACATCTTGTAGTGTAAAACGCCTATTTCGCAAAAGAGTGATCATCACTATTCTATAACCGCTTCATTTTCCAAGTGCTATTGCGTGCAACCAACTGAGTGTATTCAATCGACGATTAAATTGTGTAGTTAATCAGGTTTGTAGTTTGTGCTTGCTGCCATAACAGGTGAAAGAGCTGGGCAATGTTGTTTACATTGAAATATGATAACAGCATGCACAAATTCTGTGTTTACAAGAGGTTTTTTTACCTCATTTTTGTCATGGCATTCTAAATTGGCCGGCGTTTTTTGCAATGGACTTCATTTATGCTCAATATGTCTCACCTTAGGTCAAATTTTCGAGGGTAATATAACAGGCTTTAGATTTGAATGGAAAAAACTTTTGTCCATTGTATATGTATACTTAAAGAAATGAATACATGTACATATATATATATATATATATATATATATTTGATCTTCATCTAATATCTCAAGAATTTCTTGAGATATCAACTTAAAAATTGGTGGACACCTAAAACTTTAAGTGCGATTCAAGAATATATTCATTTGAAATAGATTGACTTGTAACTTTCAGCAATAAATGCATTTATTAAAGTGAAACCGGAAATTGGTTAAAATTGCTATTTCTTAAAAAAGTGCAAAGCCCCTTTTTTACAAAAGCCGTAAATTAATGTGAATCTAATCAGTCATTTTATGTTTTTCGACCACTTTTTTAAGTACTTATTTAGTCGAAAATTTCACTTATTTATCCGCTCCCTGATGACGAGTTGTTTTGGAAAGAGAATCGACCTAGAAATGTTTAAAATTAAAGAATTAGGTAACTTCAATTTTCCTAAAATTCTTTATTACTATAATTTATGAAAATTGACATTGGGGCAGGTTGCTGGTTGCAATAATTTATTTGTTAGAGAATGTGTTGCATTTTCGAGAAGCTAAATTTTTGTCATTCAATAAGTCTTTATTTGGCCGGTTTTATACCAGTTCAATCCTCCCGATCATAAAATACTCACCGACTCTGACCGGTGCCGGTATTACACTATGCTTACATATAACAATTTATAATGTTTGGCTTTCAATAGGAAAATGAAGCTTTTTTGATAATTCTTTTCTGAATGGTAAATAATGTGTTCAATAGTAACATTATAACATTTGCTTTGATTTGAAATCAAATTTTGATAAGCATTTTCGAAAAATATAGAAATTTAATAAATTAATCGATGCATCACTCACCAGTAAACTCAAACTTGTCAAACTTGCAAAATTTTGTAAATATCTTATTAAAACTTTGCAAATACTTGTATTTAGCAAGTATCTGATTAAACTTTGCAAATAATTAATAAATATTTGGTAAATTTGGTAAGTTTTGCAAATAGGAAATATATCATTAAACTTTGCAAATACTTAGTAATTTTTGCATAATTTTAAAATGTAGAAATGGAGAAACATCATTTTTTCAATTATCTAAAATTAGTGATTAAAATTCGATTTGATTGATTATTTTCTAAATAAGGCAGAAATTCTTTTTGATATCCAATATAAAGATATTCATTTCATGTTCTAACACTTAATATAACATTACAAGTATTTGCAAAGTACTTTGCTAGTTTTAATGAAATATTTGTAAGTACTTTCCAAGTTTGCCAAGTTTGAGTTTACTGGGCCAGCATTAATATATATAAAAGCATGTGTATGTTATAAAATTTCTTTATTAATATGCAGTTGCTGACAACAACCATGTAAATATTATAATAATAATAACAGTAATAATAATAATATTAATAATAATAATAATAATGCTTTATTTCCTGTACATCTACACTACAAAACATTGTACACAAAGAGAATGTGTTACAGATAAATAATTTCTACAGAACATCGGGTAGAATGCTGCTGCTAAGATAATGCCAGGCAATCACAATAAATGATTTATCATATTTTGCTTTATGCATGAAATGACCAAAATGTAGAGTTCTTAGGTAATAATGAGATGTAGGCATTGTAGGCTGTAAGGCTAGTGTGTAAAGGGGTGATCGCGGTCTTGTTGAATCTTGTTGGTCAATTGTATCGTGTTTTTCCTAACAGTAGAGTTTATGATATTGATTAGCCACAAATGATCAAAGTATGTGACCAGCATTGTAAGTGAACCCTGTTATTTGTTGATGTGTTTTAATGTAGTTAGGTATATCCAGGCTGGGGCTGCATATGTAATGTGAGGCAAGATGTACAATTTGAATATGTATTTTGATACGCTGGTATTGAAGGAGTGAGCTACATAAGAAAGGAAGGTAGTGATGTGATACACTTTTGCTAGGATAGATGAGACATGCAAGTTAAAGTTCAAAGATTTGTCAAAAGTTACACCAAAGTATTACCAGGGGTCGACTTGCTTAGGAGTATTGTCATGAAGCAGAAAAGGAGTATTTGCTGCTGCTAGCAAGTTCTTGTTCTTTACACCCTTGTTTAGAAATAACATTTCCCTTGATTTTGTGGTATTTAGGATTAGATTTAAATTGTTGAAGTGAGGAAGGATGGTTTCAGACAAAAGTCATTGAGCATTGATGTAGTTGTCTGTTGGATTGATACAATCTATCTGGAAAGCCTCATATGTATCATCAGCATAAAGCAATTCACAATGTTTCCTTCATTTGCTAGAGGAGTACAAAGTGAGGATGATTTGTAGTCACTTGAATCAGCAGTATATATTATATACAGCAATTGAGATAGTGAGCCTCCTTGGGGTACACCAATCTTAACAGGAATAGCAGGAGTCTTACTTGGCAAATGTACTATCTGTGACCAATCAAATAGATAGGAGCTTAGCCAGTGGGTGAACTATGAATGTTCTGGCATACAATGGTTATCAACAATTGAAAGGAGTTTTCTGGGTAAAACTGTGTTGAAAGTGGAAGTAAAATCAAGGAATATGACATGTACAGCTGTCTGAATGGATTTGTTGAATTTTAGCAATATCCAGTTAACAAGATATGCTATTGAGTCTGTTGTGCAGCAGTTAGGTTGATAGGCAAATTGTAGGTTATTTGTAGTGATCCTAAAGCGTTTTGAGGCAACAATGTTCAGGATGTTTTCAAGACACAGGGTGGGAACTGAGTTTAGACTAACTGAACAGAAACTTTTGTCATTGTCTTGGCGCCAGTTAGGCTTTTTCAGAATAAGAGCTACAGTTGGCCATTTCCAACATTTAGGATGACAAGCTTGTTCAATGATTTTATTGTACATCAGGGAGTAAGGTTGTGATAGTTCCTCAAACATGACTCTAAAAGCCAACATGGGAGGCAATCAGGACCACTGGATTTAGATGAATCAACACCATGAAATGTGGAGCCAACAGATTCTTTGGTAATGTAAGCGTGAGGAGGAGCTGGTGATTCAAGTTTGAAAAAAGAATCCTTATAAACTAGTTCATTGAAGCAGGTGAAGAAGGTATTGAGTTTATCCACATGTTTAGCTGAGATAAAAGGTTATTGAACTCTTGCACTTAGACTATTTCCATAATGATTCATATGAGGCTCTCTTGATTAAAAGCAGAAATGGAGCTAAAATTGTTTCAATTTAATTACAGAAATATTTTGTACACTACTAAATTCATCCTTAAATTAAATTTTGTGCAATGAATATTTTTCATTCTAAATTTGATTAAGATTTGAATCCTCATAAATTTCTTTACATGTTATGATAGGAATTTGAAAGTTCTTTCTAATGTTATAGTCAAACTTTCTGCTATGGCATTCTCTATGGAGACACCATATGAAATTGAAAATTTAGTTCTAATTTCATACTGATCCTATTGCATGTCTTGTGGGTCTGGTATCAGGGCCAGTAATTGCGAATAATTTCCTCATGACTCAAATAGTTTTTAAAATCTGTCAAGAAAAGGAAACAGTTCTAAATAGACTGTTAGTTAGTTTTACTGGGTTACTTTTAATTTGCTTTGTGTTTGGTCAATCTTTAGTATTAATTTTTTCTGTAACATAGTAATTACAATTTAAACATTCCGGAGAATTCAAAAAGAGGTCTAGAAATAGAGGTATCACATCAAAAATTTTGAAACTCACAATTCTTAGCAAATCAGTAATTTGATGAATGATCTTAGCTGATTATAGAAGTTCCATGTAGGAATGAAGTTGCATTTTTGTAGGTTTTGGGTCAAAACTTCTAACATGTAAAATAACATTAAGATGAAGGAGATGGTAAATTTCTCATATTACTAGGTTATTATAGGAAATGGGTAATTATTTTTTTTGTATGAAGAAATCTGAACAATAAATGCAAAATAGCATTGAAAATTTCAGAAATTCTTGAAAATTTGTTACAAAAAATGCTAAAATTTTAAACGTTTATAAAAGTCAATTGTATTATTGTGGCATAATCCATCAAGGTCCATGTGTGGTTAAAATAAGAGAAAGAATGGAAGTAACAAAGACTAAAATGTAATATTGATTAAATGTAAAACACATGGATATGATAGATTATTTATTTGTAAAATGTTTAAAGCACTTTTTATATTTAAATTAACTTGATAGTATTTGGCAAAATCAGAAGACCAAACAGCACATACTAATTAATGCTGATGTTGCATAATTAAGCAGAACAAGAAATGCGGGAAGAATTGTAAACAAATGTCGACCAACAGGTACTAGCCAATTGTTTGATTATTTACCTAAATGTGCTATAAATATGCATTAATTGTGTGATTTGATAATGAATGAATTTTATTGGATTTACTTCATTATATTGTCAGGTTATTTTATGTAATAAATGGAAAGCTAAACAGTCAAGTGCAAGGGTAATCTTTTGGTGGCCCCTGAATTCATTTAATGGAGCATTCAAAAGAGCAGTGAGGCCAGTAGCCAGGATTTCCTTTAGTGCTTCATAGGTTAGGAATAGGAAGAGGGTTTTTTACTTGTTATAGCTTTCCTTTTGTTCATATCACAAATAGCCTTATTGCTTATATTAGGTTATATATTTATTGTTTAACTTTACTCTACAAAGTTTTTGACTGCCAACTTAATCAAGTATTCATGTTTCTGCTTACCTAATTGATTGCTCACATGTACCTTGATTCAACATGTACTTATTTAAATGTAGGGTTATTATATGTAAGGCATGATAACAAGCTATTGCATCCAGGTTGCTTTATTCTCAGTTATTTACATCATACTAATAACAAGAACAATCAATGTACTAAATTAGTAGCTTGCCACACACACATTACCACTGAGACATCTTTCCATGCACTGAGATAATCAACCATGGTTTCCAATGTAATATCCAAGTAAACTTGAGCTGATACCAAAAAAGATAGTTTCACTTGAGCATTGCTTGGTGTCAGGTTTTGACCCATTACCCACCACCTTCTTCAACCTAAATGATAATAAGAGTTACTTACCTCCCACAGAATGCTACAGTGTAAAATTAATTAAGTCAATATGTACCATCAGACTTAGGTTGAGAACTGTTTCAGAATCTGTCATCCAGAATTAATCATCTAAATGATTAGAAACTGTAAAGCAACTTCAATAATTAAGTGAAAAAAGGGTTGGCAAGATTCTACATAGAGACTGTGACAGGGGCCCAACATGTGCAAGAGAAAAAAATGGAAATTTGAAGAAAATCCTACCAAAGATGAAAAAACACTTGACCAACATATTTGAGTTAAGATAGTTGTTTCTTCTTGAACTATGAAGAAAACCTTATCAGAAAGATAACAAAGCTGAAATAAAAGAAACAAGAATACTTGTACAAGGAAATGTGTTACAATTTTATAATTTAAAAATCAAAATAAAAATTGGAAGCAACCACAAATGAATGAAAAACCTAATGTTAAGCACACAAAATGAGAAGGGAACTGAAGAAGGATTACTCAAAGCTGAAAAAATGGTAAATTCAAAAAGTAAAAACAAGACAAAGGCAAAAATGCAAAAGACTCCCCAGTTACAAAAAACCCCAGAAGCACAGGATGGTACAATATCACCTGAAAGCAAAACGTCCCCCATAGAATATGTGCTACAACAAGCACAAATGGAAAATGAAGCTATAATGTCAGAATTGATGAAGATAATTGAAAGTAATAGTAATGAAAAAAAAGAATTGATAATTCAAATTGAGAATTTAATGCAAATGATATTCAATGTCACAATAGCAAACATGGAGAAAGAAAAAAGAATCAATGAAATGATAGATGACACAAGCAAATGATTGACAGAACAAAGGAATTTGTTCCAGGAGCAAATACAAAAACTAACAGAGGCCAATATGGAAATAAAGGCACAAAGTGAAATATTACAACAACTGGTAAGTGAAATGCATGAAGAGAACTTATGCCTTAGAGAAGAAAACATAACAAAACAATTAGAGATAGATAATTTGAAATATGAATTTAGGATAATGGTATTGAATAATGAAGATAATGACATCAATATGGAAGTGAACATTAAAATGCTAAATACAATTGTAATGCAGGACCCTGAGAAATGGGAAAAAACAATACCACCAAACAATAAAATGATTGAATTAGAAAAACCAATAGAAACTGAAGAAGAATGCATGGAGAAAATGATAAGGGATATTACAAAAGAAGTTAGGGAAAATTGCACTAAACAGATAGAAAGAAAACCAATGTTTGAGGATATGATATTATCAGAAGAGGAGAATATAGACACACCAGTGTGTAAAGCAATTCTTCCTAAATTTATTGGAAGAGTCAATAGTTACTCACCAATGTTTAATGAATGGGTGCAAATGTTCAAAATGAGCATGAAGAAAAGAAAAGTTACACAGAGACAAGCTGCTGCAAGATTCCCTCTTTACTTGGGGGGGGGGCACAGCATACCAACACTATTTAGTATTTGACATAGAAATGAAAACTAACTATAAGAAACTAGTGGGAGAGTACCAACAATATTATAATGATGAAAGCTTTAAAAGCCACTATCAGATGTTACTAAACAGTACTAAGATGAATAAAAAAGAAGATCTACAAAATTACATGCTAAAGCTAAGCTCAAGGGAATGAACATATTCTAAATACAACCTATTCTCACATATCTGTAAGGGACTACCAGATCCAATTTGACAGCAATTTGAAATAAAGTGTGATGCTGATGATTCCTTAGACAAAATGATTAGGAAAGGTTTAGCTATACAAGTCACAATTGAAAATAATGCTCAGATAAACAAAAATTTAACAATGGTAAAGGCAGTGCCATTATCAACAACAAACAGTAATAGTAAAATAACAGGAAGAGAAGACAAGAAAAAAACCAAAGACAAAATCATAAAAATAAATCTAAGAGATGGTATGACAAAAAGAATTAATCAGAAAGACTTAAAATGCCAAATGTGTGGTAAGAAGGGCCACACAAAGAGATATTGCAAGCAACAAGTAAATCTAGTTGAAGAAGAAGACGCATACTTTGAAGAAGGAGACCTACTAGAAAATGAAGATGAAGAAGAACAAAATGAAGAAACAGACAGTGATACTTTAAACTAGAAGGAGCACATACCTCTGATAAAATGTGCACACATTCTAATCATAACTGATCTAATCAAAACAAATACAATTACAGTTGTAATTAATGGTGTAATGATGGTCAAAGCAACAATAGATATGGGAGCAGTAATATCAATTATTACTGATGAATGCACCTTGAAGATAGGATTTGAAAGACAAAATCTACAAAAAGAAAAAAGTAGGCTAATAAATGCATTGGGAGATTATATTGACATAAAAGGCACACTACAAGAGGTGCCAATTTGAATAGCAAATACTGTGTTTTCACAAACATTTACAGTGATAGACACTGAGAAAAATTCACTACCATATGAAGTGATACTGGGAAATGATTTTCTAATGAATAATATGTGTATAATAGATTACATGAAAAAGACAATATCAGTATAAGAAGAAATAGTGACAACCCACAAAGAAGAAGAGGAAGAAGAGAAGGAGGTAATACAGTTCCAATTAAGTGAGGATATAAAAATATTACTGAATAATTGGAAAATGTGTCAAATAGAAACAGAAAATGATATAAGTGCAGAGATAATGATATATGATCAAAAAGGAATCAATACAAATTAATTGTCAATCCTGTCAAGTTTATGCACAGTGAGGAAAAGCAGAGGAACAATACCAATATTAAATGCAACTAACCACATTGTTAACATAAAAAGAGACAATCTGAAGATAAAAGGGAAAAAAGTCAAAACAGAGAAATTGAAAAGACAGCATTTATAACGCCATATGGGCTATTTGAATGGATGTATATGGCTTTCAGATTATGTAATGCACTAGCTACTTTTCAGAGGTATGTAACAAAAGTACTCAAGCAAAACAACAAGAAAATAGAAGAAGGAGTGAGTGCATACATAGATGATATCTTGATAGTGAGTGACACAATAGAGGAACATATGGAAAAACTCAATAGAATGTTAACAATCCTGTATAACACAGGACTGTGGGTAAATGGGAAAGAATGCATGATTTTGAAATTGCAAGTAGTGTTCCTTGGAAGACAAATACAAAAAGGAGAAATAAAAATGAAAAACAATGCAAAGGAAATGATCATTAGCTGCCTGAAAACCAAAAAGACCTACAGAGGATAATGGGATTTATAAACTATTATGGATTTTTTATAGCAAACATAGCCCATAAGATGAACAAAATGACAGCATTATTAAACAAATCTAAGATTTTTGAATGGATATGGAAAGAGCAAGAACAACTAGACAACATAAAGAGCAAGTTAAGTAGATTGCCATCACTGAACATAACCAACTATGATAAGGAGTTTATCTTAGATTGTGATGCAAGCCATGCCACCATAGGTGCATGTCTAGGGCAAATAAAAGAAGGAAAAGAAGTGCCTATACAATTCTTCAGTAGGAAACTGAAACAAAGTGAGGAAAATTATGAATCAACTAAACTGGAAATGCTGGTGTTAGTGGAAAGTATTAAAAAATTTTGTTATTTCTTAATAGGGCAAAACTTTAAAGTGAGAACTGATAATAGCAGATTAGCATGGTTAAAAATGTTTTCAAGTGATAAATCCTCAATAGTATTGTGATGGATTGAATACCTCAATGAATTCAAATTCATGATAGAGCACTGAAAGGGCATGCTACACAAAAATGCTGATTTTTGGATGGCACTACCTGAGTATAAAAGGGACACTGAAAAAATAGATGGGGAAAAGAAACAATTCCAATTCTTACCTCATAATGAGTATAAAGATTTACTGGAAATTAATGCAAACAAGAAAGGAAATACAATAATGCCCATAACAATCAAAGAGGAAATAACTGAAAATGATATAATCAAGAAACAGCAAACAGACATCATCCTAAACGAAATAACAGATAAGTAAACAATGAAAAAAGAACACTAGGGAAAGAAGCAAATAGCTATTTCCAAAGATACAGATGGAAGGTAAATAAAAATGGACTTATATATGTTGAAGTGAAAACACTAAGAATAGCAATTCCAGAGTATGAAAAAGGGAATTGGTAAGAAAAGTACATGAAAATGGCCACATTGGAATAGTCCAAAATGAAAAAACATTTAATGCAAGATTTATAATGACAAGCATTAGAAAAACAGTGGAAGACATAATCAACAAATGTACAATATGTTTGATAAATAATAAAAGCCATTTCCCAAGACAAACAGCACCACTGGAAAAAATAATAGCAGCTGCCCCAAACAAAATTGTGCATGTTGATCTGGAAAAATTATCACAGGAAGATGAGGGATATCAATACATCCTAGTTTTGGTGGACAATTTCACAAAGTATGTAAGGATGATCCCATTAGATTCAACCACAGCAAAAATCATGGCAGAGAAAATTATGAAAGAATGGATACTGAAATTTGGGCCCATGCAAACAATAGTATCAGACAGAGAAGTACAATTTGAAAGCAAATTATTTGAAGAAATGACCAAACTAATGGAAATTATGACAGAAAAAACAACGGCATATCATCTGCAAGTTAACAGAGCAATTGAAAGATTGAATAGAACAATGATTAAATTAATAAGAGTGTTAACATCAAGAATCAGACGCAGACATTGGAGAGAGGTCATTGAAATTGTAGAATATTTCTACAACACCTCAGTACATTCAACAACAGGGATGACACCATACAAGGCAATGTATGGAAGAGAGGCAGCAACACCCATGTTGATGCAATACCACGCATACTCTGACAAACCAGATAATAATAAAAAGGATAAAAGACCAAATTACAGGAATCCATGAAGCAATGTGTCACAACATGGAGAGATCTGCAATAAGACAAGAAAGAAATTTCAAAAAGAAAATTTACAGGAACCCACATAAGGAAGGGTATAAGGTTTATGCATACACACTAATGAGAACACAAGACGTGAACCAAGTGAGAAAGCTAAAAACACAGTGGTCAGGGCAATTCATTATAACACAAACATTACTGAATAATAAATATAAATTAAATGATGGAAGAATATTACACTTCCAAAATCTAAAGGGAGTGACAATAGACATAGAGCAAACAATGCTAGACAAAAATGCGGAAGTTAAAATTATACAAATTAATGATGGCACCTTTGCTGAGATGGATGATCTCAATAGCATTCATGAAGAAGAATTCCGAGAAGAATATAGACCTAAACATGATGAACCTGAAGTTGAAAGAAGAATAATGCCCCAGAGGGCAGTAAAAATAAAACAAAATATGACCCTGAAATATGGGATATTAATTTAGTAACTGAATTTAGGAAAAATGAAGAGAATGAGCAGTACTCACAGATCACTGATGAAAAGCAGGAAAGTGCACAGAAGGACTCCACAATCTGATCGTCAACTAAAGGGCATGAGGATGCAGGAAACATCAAGCAGCAGCACTAGAAAGACTAGGTCTCTACAATCCAATTGTCAAATAAAGGGCATAATGATGGAGCAATCAACACCTAGTAATGAAAGAAGGAGAATTAAAAGATGAACTCCACAATCTGATTACCAATTAAAGGGTATGAGGATGGAGAATCCAACACTTAGTAACACACAGTGCAGAGTAAGGAAGAGATCTCCTCAATCCAATTACTGATTAAAGGGTATGAGGATAGAGACAACAACAAAAAGAACACCCTCACCCAAATGCCAATTAAAGGGCACATGGATAAAGGAGGGCCAACATTGAGATACTGATCATCAACTAAAGGACGTGAGTTTGGAAATGCCAGAACACTCCCTCTCAACCTCCAGTAATACTTGATGCCAACTAAAGGGCAAAGAGGAAACAGCTCTAAAAATCTTAAAGGATGCAGATATCCAGCCAATTAGTAATGACTCTGAAATGGACATTTCAGAACAACCTTTGACTAGTTCACTTCCAATGACAACTCAAAGTTTAGAAGTATTTTCACACAGGCAGCTCTCAACAACAACAAAATCATCCGGATCAGAGGATAGAGAGAGTCAGATGACAAAAATAGGCAAAAAACACATACATCCATATTTTATCGCAAATTAAAGGATGAGATATAACTCATACAACAACCTGTTGCCAGAAACAAAAAGACTGATCAAACAAAACACATCTATGAAAGAAAATGAGAGTTCCGCAATGCCAATAATGATAGACAAAAATAATCAGGCCCACATATAACATGATAATTGCCTACACAACATCAATGAAAGAAGAGTTCAATTGTCAATATTTCAAAAGCATGGTGCATATCATGTTCAATGGACAGTTTACATAAAAGGATGTACAAAAGCTTACAAAAAAAGAGAAAAAATAATATAAGAATGTGAACAAGTAAATCTTGATAAGAACAATGATATATTTCATTAAACAAAGTGAGATTAGTTCAAAAATGTTGCAGACAAACATTGAGGAAATGCTATGGATAGTGAAGAAATACAAAACAAAAGTCATAATTATCATACCAGACAATCAAGAACAACTCCCAGAATTTGTTAAAGAAATGGAAATAAGGTTAGAAAACCTCTTAATTTTGAAGAGTGGAAGATGGAAAATATCAGACCTCATTAAGATAGATCTGCAAATAAATGAACTAGCGCCAGCACAGAGAATAATGGTGGAGCCAAAAATAGCAATTGATATGTACTATCAAATGAGAATGATGGAACTGGTAGGAATGGAAGAGAATTTAGAAGAAACAGGAAACATATATCTAAAATGCAGTATGAACCAGACACCTGAACATTTACAGAAAATAGTGAAGGTATAGGATGAAATTAAAGCAGAGAAGCCCATACAAGAAGAATGGTCGCTAATTGATATAAAATCACCAACAAAAAAAATATTACAAAACAGTAGAGGCTGCATTACACGAAATCAGAAGGGCATACAAAATGGATGCAAGGAAAAATTTTAAGATGATGCTATTTGAAGAAATGAATGCACCTGATATAAGGGCAAGGACGTCTATATGGCTGATGGTGATAGCATTGAAAAGCAATGAAATAATTGTATTGCTGATGATGAAGAAGGAGAGACGTCAAGTGGCTAAAAATAAGAAATATGAAATAGCCATAGTGCTGATACCAACAAACATAAAACAATGGATGTTACAACATATCGACATTCTGCCATTATTGCCGACAAAGAAATTGCAACAAAAATGTGAAAAGTATTTTACAAAATTGCTTACACAACAGCATATGCTAGGAAGACCCATTATAGTCGAACTTGCCAACAAGACAGGCATATGCCAAAACAAGGTGGATATACTAATAAACAAGACAAAGAAATACATGTGGGGAGCAATGTCAAACACCAAACTCAGATCTCTAAAGCAACAACAATGGATAACAACATGAAAATTAATGAGGAGAGAGCATGCAGAAATGGTGGAAACAATAAAGAAAATAGAGGAAAACAAAGCACAAAATGATAACTAGAGAAATGAGGAAATATCTAAAGGACTACCCAAAGTGTGAATTAATGAAAATAATCAAAAGATCGGAAACAATGCAAAGAGAACGACAAAATTGCCTGATTGAAATAATAAAGATGGTTAGTAAAAGCTAAGAAGATATGCAGATGGAAGACACACTGTTGCAATCAAAGAAAATAGCACTTACCCCAAATATGCAGAGAGTAATCAACAAAGTCAATATGGAGAAATGGGGAGAACAAGAACCAAGTGAGATATCATGGGTAGACATGGACGATGAAGGACTGCTAGTAGAGATCACAGTAAGAAGAGAGCAAAAGAATAACATAGTACAAACGATATATGGTGAAGTGTACAAACATGAAACGAAATTACCTAATAAAAATACTATGTACAGAAGCTTTCACACAACAGGAGATTGGTGAAATGTTACAACCACAAAACCAGATAGCAGTAGATATCAAATGTATTACTTCAAAAATGATAATGAAACCAGAAACAGCTCAAAACTTAATGAAACACAGATTAATGAACACATTTTGGGAAAACATAAAGAAAGTGAACAATTATCCAGCAACATTCGGAATGGCAACAATGACAAAGATGCAAGGATCCTACCAGGCAATAGAAAAACAAACAATGACAACGTTATTGAAATGCACACCACCACCAACTATTTCAATACCAATGTTACTACCACCATGGAGGCTGAAAGATAAAAAGGCTGTTAAAGCATTCTGGCATGAGGAGAATACATATGTAAACACACGTCAGGAAGTGGAGAAAACAGTAAATGATGAAAGATATAAGAAATCAAAACAGATATTGCTGGAGAATAACAATAAGGAAAGAATCTATATAGAAGGAGAAGTGACACTGTACAATCTCTACATAAACAAATATACAAAGTCTGACAAGAAATCAAAAGAAGAACAATGCAAACAGTCATACTACTCTCGGGAATAAAGGACATAGTGTGGGGAGAATTGTGGAGTTCAGAATACAGATACTATGATGTAATGAGACGTGTGGAAATTATAACAATGATAAGATTAGGGAAAAATGAACCCAAAGAAATTACAAGAGAAGAAGTATGAGGAAACATAATCGCTTTCTGTGATGAAGCATTAATATCAAAATCACTGAGGTCAACATACGATTTCTTTTACCCCAACACTGAAATATACCCTGATTTGGCTCATACAAGTAGGATAGATGCCATAATGACGTTAATGATAGTGATAAAGGGATTAAGATTGTATCAAAAATACTATGACGAGTTTAACAAAAAGCTGAATGAGATAAGAAGCATGTGTATGATATCTAAAACGCTGAAAAGCCCATCATTTTTAAAACACAAGAAGATGGAAACAACTGAAAAGGACGTTGTGTTGAAACTCACTAAAGTGGAGCAGTATGAAAAAGTAAACTGGGAAATTTCAGAGGCGAACAGCATCATAAAGAAGGCAGGAGACATGGTACATGGAGAGAGAGTCGTCATCCTTAATTAGCTACACTGGAGGGGGCGTGTGGCATAATCCATCAAAGTCCATGTGTGGTCAAAATAAGAGAAAGAATGGAAGTAACTAAGACTAAAATGTAATATTGATTAAATGTAAAACACATGGATATGATAGATTATTTATTTCTAAAATGTTTAAAGCACTTTTTATATTTAAATTAACTTGGTAGTATTTGGCAAAAATCAGAAGACCAAACAGTGTACTAATTAATGCTGACGTTGCGTAATTAAGCAGAACAAGAAACGCGGGAAGAATTGTAAACAAATCCTCAACCAAATGTGCTATAAATATGCATTAATTGTGTGATTTGATGATGAACGAATTTTATTTAAACACTCAAGTGCAAGGGTAATCTTTTGGTGGTCCCCGAATTCATTTAACGGAATTCTGGAGCAGCCTCACACACAGCCTTTCAAAAGAGCAGTGAGGCCAGTAGCCGGGATTTCCTGTAGTGCTTCATAGGTTAGGAATAGGAAGAGGGTTTTTTACTCGTTATAGCTTTCCTTTTGTTCATATCGCGAATAGCCTTATTGCTTATATTAGGTTATATATTCATTGTTTAACTTTACTCTACAAAGTGTATGACTGCCGACTTAATCAAGTATTCATGTTTCTGCTTACCTAATTGATTGCTCACATGTACCTTGATTCGACATGTACTTATTTAAATGTAGGGTTATTATATGTAAGGCACGATAACAAGCTATTGCATCCAGGTTGCTTTATTCTCAGTTATTTACATCGTACTAATAACAAGAACAATCAATGTACTAAATTAGTAGCTTGCCACACACACACATTACCACTGAGACATCTTTCCATGCACTGAGAGAATCAACCATGGTTTCCAATGTAATATCCAAGTAAACTGGAGCTGTTACCAAAGAAGATAGTTTCTCTTGAGCATCGCTTGGCGTCGGGTTTCGACCCATTACCATCCACCTTCTTCAACCTAAACGATATCAAGAGTTACTTACCTCCCACGGAACGCCACGGTGTAAAATTAATTAAGTTAATACGTACCGTCAGACTTGGGTTGAGAACTGTTTCGGAATCTGTCGTCCCCAATTAATTGCCTAAACGATTAGAAACTGTAAAGCAACTTCAATAATTAAGCGAAAAAAGGGTTGGCAAGATGCTACACTATGAATACATTTTGAACATCATTTGAAATATGTGATATAGCGAATTTAATATATTGAAGAAAAAATTAGCAGATTGGGAGGGATTTCAGAAGCCACCCTCTCCTAGATATACCAGTTCTCAGTATCTGAATTAACAATTTAAGTTTTTTAAAACATGCTGAGTTTTCATTCAGAATGCTGATGTACTTGTGCGTGCTCATCTTAGCACTAATGCAACCCACGCTATTGTGTTTGGATGATGTTTGATTGCTATTGAGGTGTAGTGTGATTGAGTATGTCAGCCAAGGAGCATATTGCTTTAGCCATTCCTTATGAAAAACACGACGATTTGGCTTTACGATATCATTTTTAAAATCATGAATGATTTTGCAATGATCTTGTTTCAACAGTTTTAATCTAGTGTTTTCATTTGGAGTAGTATCTATGTAATGTCCCAAATCAATAATGCCTTCCTTTTGCATCAGTCTTGCGTTGCTTGCACTGTAAGATATACGAGGCAAATTAAACTAGCATTAGTAACAAATGCTGTATCAGACAGATTATTTTCCTCACTAAGATCATTATTATTTTTCTTCTTCTTTGAATTAGGCTGGAAAAAAGTACGAATATCACTCATTGTCCACTAAAAAATACCTATTAAATATACAAGAACAGCACACAGAAAGATAGGTAACAATTTTTTACTAAAATTATTTCAGAATGCTTATGCACTAAGGTTTGCGAATATTACAATAATTGATTTTTTCAATTCGATTGGTTTACAACATCCAGCTTGCCATTGAGTAATTGGTAAAGGCATATTAGGAAAATGCTATAAGTTTGTTTTGCAACAATCAATTTTTTTACTATTCATATGCATATAACAAAATATAACTCAAATCAATACACACTTTCACAGAGTTATAACTACTTGAATATACTAATAATTTTTCACCTAACCCTATACATCCATTATTAAGGCTGGCTAAGAAACTGTTTCTTGTTGGCCGTGAGCATTAGTAAACTAATGGCCATGTTCCACAGTTTTCCTCTAGCATCTATGAGCCCCCTCTGCAATAGCAAGATCATAAATACGTTCAACCAGGGCTGCGAGTTGTGCACATGACACAGTATGAGCTTGTCTGGTTTACCATTACTAACTGCTTCAGCCGCTAAAATAGTCTAACATTATTAGAACCTCTTCTTATATTTCCACCCCTATTATTATTTTAGCAATTCTATCACTAACACGTGTAACGTCTACCGTGTTCAAAATGAAAGTCTCCATTTCAAAACCAATCATGTTCGATTTAATTTTACTAAATTTTGTATGTAATGATTAAAGCAGAGGAAGTTTGCAACATGTTGAACGTAATAAAAATTATAACAAAAAACAAAACAGATCCATTAAATGTACTGTTAAAAACAAAAACAAAAAGCAAAGCAACAAAAATAGAAGAGCTTTGATTGAATAATGTCAAAAATTTTCTCATCATTATATACGTTTTCTATTGACACATGTTGCATTAGTAAACAGCATTGTCAGAGACTAATGCTTTATTTTTTAGACTATTAATTTTATACTAAATATTCTACTTGAAAGGGGGACGTGCTGCCCCCTTCGCGGCACCCTTGATTTCCAGCATTCGTATATTTTTCAGATAAATTTATTCAGAGGGGTGTTCGTGCTCTAAGGATTATGGGTATATTAGTAGCAT
>CABFPE010000190.1:180592-193656 GCA_900660155.1 Hofstenia miamia
TTCACACAACAGGTTCCGCATATTCTTTCTAACAACTTATAAAATTGGTGACCAATACTTCAATCTGAAAATGCGACTCATGCTAGACATCTCATAATGATAAAATAGTAAAGTAACCAAAAACATTTGTTTGTACAAACTTGCAAATGGAAGAGCAGAATTCTGAAAAGGATTCTCTCTAATATGTTGTCAAAGAAAAAGCACAGAACACAGAGAAGCAAGTGGAATGCCTTAGGTTTTTGCAAACACTGCAAAATGTAAAAATACTAACATAATTTGGGATGCACTTCAATCAAAAAATCTCATTTAAATATGCACTCTAAGCAACTTGCAATGCCAAGATCAACGTAGAACTC
Source organism: Hofstenia miamia (assembly GCA_900660155.1). NCBI lineage: Eukaryota > Metazoa > Xenacoelomorpha > Acoela > Hofsteniidae > Hofstenia > Hofstenia miamia. The sequence continues at coordinate 180,949 of CABFPE010000190.1, forward strand.
AAAAGGTTTGTCATTATTATAATCTCTAATACAAAAATGTTTATGGAACCATACCGTCAGTTGTCAGCATACTATTAATATGGTGTGAATTTATTTAATGTTGCTGCTATATAATTCAAAATTTTTTATCCAAGTTAGTATCAAATTTCAGGAAAATTCAAAATTTATATTTAAATCTCAAATTTTGTTAGAAAAACTAATTTTTCTATCACGGATTTTAATTCCTTTTTCGAATTTTTTTAATATCTTGCAATATAAATTTTGAGGTTGTTCTTCAATTTTGGCATTACTTGTGCTATTCTTGTTTTCATCGCCTTAGCTGCAATTTTGAAGTAAATTTATTTTCTTTTAAACAACGTCAATTCATAGTGACGTTACAAAGTGGCTATTTTTGAGTTTGGACATAAAACATTAATACGAGAGGTAGTACTATAAGAAACAACTATTTAAACTATAAATATATTAAGATTATAGTTGATGACAATTTTAGGAACTAGATTATGACAAAGCTTAAAAATAAGTTGATTTGCATGACTATTTTGTAAGTATATGTCCATTTCTTATATCTTAAGACAGTGTGGAAGCACTTTAAATTTTCTATTCGCATTAAAAAAAACAAATATTTTTTAAGTTTTTGTTTGTTTATTGTTCGAATACTTATTTAAATTAGGATCTGTTTCAGGTTGAAAATTCAAATTTTTTAAAAGTTGGGATCGGATCCGGATATTGAAGTTTCGGTTCTTAAAATGTAGGATCCGATTCCATCTCTGGTGGGTCATCTATTTCTGCTTCCATGCCAAATACAGGGGTTCGAAAATAATAGCAAATGAGCCCTAGTCTCTATTGAAATTGAAAAGTTGGTCTGATCACGGACTGATTCTGTCTGATGTTTTAATATTTCGTGGTACTGTTAAATAAACAAGGTATNNNNTTAATACGAGAGGTAGTACTATAAGAAACAACTATTTAAACTATAAATATATTAAGATTATAGTTGATGACAATTTTAGGAACTAGATTATGACAAAGCTTAAAAATAAGTTGATTTGCATGACTATTTTGTAAGTATATGTCCATTTCTTATATCTTAAGACAGTGTGGAAGCACTTTAAATTTTCTATTCGCATTAAAAAAAACAAATATTTTTTAAGTTTTTGTTTGTTTATTGTTCGAATACTTATTTAAATTAGGATCTGTTTCAGGTTGAAAATTCAAATTTTTTAAAAGTTGGGATCGGATCCGGATATTGAAGTTTCGGTTCTTAAAATGTAGGATCCGATTCCATCTCTGGTGGGTCATCTATTTCTGCTTCCATGCCAAATACAGGGGTTCGAAAATAATAGCAAATGAGCCCTAGTCTCTATTGAAATTGAAAAGTTGGTCTGATCACGGACTGATTCTGTCTGATGTTTTAATATTTCGTGGTACTGTTAAATAAACAAGGTATCCATTTCAAATATTTTACTTGATGTCTGATTTTAAGAAATATTCATTTGAATCATATTTTACGTTCATGTAGAGTATTTAAAAAATTATACATTTAATCATGTCATGGATGGCTTCAAGTTCAAACAATGACTGCAGTAAATTTAGAAACTTTCGGTTCAGCATTGACGTGTATTTCTATTTAAATACAATGACGAAACCAAGCCCAACCACTAGCAACTCTGCACCGCACACTAGGCAATGTGGCCCACGCTCCGCCACTGCAGATTACACTAATAAAATTGTTATGAAAATGGAAAATTTCTCTGAATATTTTGCTAATATTTTTTCAAATTAATATTTGTCTTCTGACATACCAGTTGGAAAATCTATTTCTCTTGATCACTCTTACGAAGGTCGCTAATAATAATCTGCGATAGAATGAGTCTAAGTAAGTGAAAATAGAGCATTATTTAAGAAGAGAGTTCATTTTGTGTAATCCTCTCATTTTATTATTAAAATAATGATTTTTAATTTACACATTAAATATTAAATTATATTTATAATAATATATGAAGTTGTACTAAGAAAACAATAGATACTTTATCTTTGTTCAAAAATGAACGACTTCCATATTTTTATAAAATTCCTAATTATCTGTCTGAATTTATATTTTTGATACAGTTCCAATAATCATGTAACACTGAAGGATATAGTTGAATCAAATTAAAAATCAGTTTGACGTGAGCTTACACCGAAGTCTTCATCAAGTCAACCGTGGTAATGATGCACATATTGTTTGAAATTCAATTCATGTTTCTTCTGCAACGCCAACTGCATGTAGTTTAACTGTTATTTCATTTCTATTAAAAAATAAATTGAAAGTAAGAAGTTAAAGAGTAAATCTTGGTTGGAAAATATATTAATAGTATTAATACGACACGATTGATGCACACCAGTTATTAGAAATCTTTAATTTATCATAGATTTTCAGAATGTAGGTACAGATCTTTGTCCTATAATGAGCAACATATAGCGATTCTGAATTTCAGAATATCTGCATCATAGAGTGCACCCTGTTCATTTATTAGAATTTTAACAATGAAATATGCCTTTTATTTTTCAAAATAGTAATTCATTCGATAAAAATTAAGAGTAAGAATGGAATATTTGGAATAACTTGTAAAAATGCAAAATCATTAAAAATATTACTACAATTCAGAACCTCTATATAATACACATCATCGGACCAAAATCTGTACATATGAAATTAAAAGTAATTATAAATTGAATGTTTGGGTTGGCTAGATATATAAAACTGGGCGTATTAATACTACTTATAATAATAATCTTACAATAGTCATTAAACGAATATAAATACTAAAGTAAAAAATTCCTTTTTAATTGTTTCTGGTCAATTTCTAATAACAGCTGTTATTATGTCAGTGCGCTTGAACAACAAAATGACGTCAAATTTTTACCCCTCCCCTCAGATTGGTTGACCAGTTGACCAAAGTATTTCTTTTTGCCAATTTTTTTATAAAACCAATAATGATAGTCTTCTATAACCATTGGATTATACTTTAATGTATTAAGTTTAATACAGCCAATAGCTTCAGCAAATTTCAGCTCATTTATTTTAAATTTAAGAATTTAAAATTTTTCTTCAATTCAACTTCAAGTTTTCTTGAATTGCATAAAATAGGGGCAAACCTATTTGATGGCTTTATACGTATTTTGGAGAAAGTTGCTATTTAAAGGATTTCTTGTTAAACTACATGAAAATCTTTGCTCTTCCTCCAACATGCTTGCCTTGTTGCTTACAAGAACATCTCGATATTTTTGAGAAGCGCACTTCAACTAAAACTTCTGAAATTTAAAATATAGTACTTGCTAAATAATTTTCATTGTGAATTAATAATTATGTCTAATTGTCAAGCAAAATTTTCCTACTTACAATAAAGTGTGAAGTTATGAAAGTTGCTAGCAAGAAGCCACTCATCATTGCATACGCAATTGGGACGATTGCTGCTAAGTCCGCTTCAGGTTGGTCAAAAGTAATTTGAGCAATTGTTATAACAATTGCGGAATTTTGAAGAGCTAAATATACCAGACTATAATGGGAAAAGCCAATGACACTGAATAAATCAACAATACATATTAACCTTATTTTTCGATAATGAATTATATCAAAACCGGATAAAATAAAGCCGAAATTTTTTATAAATAATAAATAATCTATGAACTAATTGACCTAGAGTATATATTATTCAAATGAACATAATTATTCCAGTAAGAATTCTTTTAAAATTTAGTCAAAGCAAATCTTTGGCATTTCATAAATCTTTGTACAGGAGTATCAACATTAAATATCAACAATACATAAACAACTGCAGTTACATTATTGTTAGGAAAACTCGATCACTATGTTTAGCAATATTGAACACCGTAGCGTTGTTTTAGACAATCATTGAAATTTGAAACAGAGTAATAGAGACTCACACTCTTAGCAGATGTTTTAAAAAAACCTTAAACAAATATTATTATTTACTACTGTTCCATTACTTATATAATGTTAACTTATTGCTATAGATGTAGTAGAATAAAGTATGGGGTTCTACATGACACTTGTTAGATACATTACAGAGCTCTCATTGGGCCTGCCTTTTGGACCCGAAACCATACCCGTAACAACCACGGTCTTACTGGACCCGACCCTAACTTTTTTTACTGAGACAGGAACCTGATCTGAAGCTCAAACTTTTTTGAAATTGGACACAAAATTATGTATCCAGACAAATAGTTGGATTGATGAATATTGAGAATATTTATTTTAAACTTTTCCCAAGGACTCGAGACCTGAAATTGGAGACAAACCCGACCCGAGATCCGAAATTGGTAAAAATAGGACCCGAACCCGACCGGGGTTTCTGAACTTTTATACATTACATTAACGATGCAATAACATAGCCAGCATTATTTTAGAATTTAGTAAAATTCTACATTAAATGTTCGCATTGCTTAAAGAGTTAGTTATATTTAATTAATGAAATCAATAAGTAGAACCTATCTCAAATATTGTAGTCTTGATTTGACTTATACGGAGGTTTGAAACTAGACATAGAGTCACTCCAATAGTAATGCCAATAATTGGAACCAAGGCGCAAGCTGCAAGGATTCGAAATGAGAAAAAGTAAGTTGCATAACGGGTTCGATATGATCCTAAACATTTAGATTAGAAAAAATATTGTGAGAAAAAGTACTTACCAACAATGACGACACCTAGGAAAACAAGAAGTAATGCAGGAATACCAAATTTTAACAGTCGTTTAGTCGTCTCAGGATACTTATGTATTAAGTACATTCCAATTGCTACGGGAATTGATAGCGTGATTAATGTCACACACAACTCGAAATAAGGTAGATCAGAAGCCGCTATAAAAGTTTCTTCTCTGACGAATCTGCTGTAAACGTAAATGTTAACTGGCATCATGACTAAAGTGTTATAATTAGCTGGATGCTAATGTACAAGAAATGTATGTGTTTGCAATGAATTGTATCAAAGTCAATAATTTAGTGACATTAAGAAATCCTTAAAAACATATTTTATATATAAGATATTGCTAAATCTGAAACTTAGTTTGAAAAGCTTACAATTCTAACAGATTCCTATCTTAAAGTAAGAACTCATTTTTGATATTTGCATATATAGAATAACGATTAGAATATTAATGCAGTGACATTATATACACATTACTAGTTTATATGAGGCTTCGATGATTCATTCCCAGACTTGTCAAACGAGCCGTAATTTCTACGCTCGGCTCGTTTAAATTTTGAGTAAGTTCGGCTCGGCTTGCCACAGAAAATCTTTCAATGAGGCTCGTTTCAGCTCGGTATTTTTTTTAAAAATATTGTGCTCTCAGAATTTTTTAAATTGCTCTTCCCATTATTTAATAAACATTTCTAAAATACGATTATAAGTAAGGAATATTCCATGAAACAATAAGAAAATTCTGCGTAAACAAATTAAAAAGCAGCACTATAAATTTGGTTCGCTTAAAAACGCCTCGTTTTGGACTCGTTGCATATCCAATACTCTGCTCAAGCTTGGCTCAGCTCGTTAGAAGCTCGGCTCGTTGACAAGTCTGTTAATTTCTAAACATATAAATTAAGCACAAACGATTGCTGATTATAATTAACACTATAGAGTAAGATAACTACACAGAGCAGGCAAAACGTCAATATTCCAATGATTTCTACTCAATACTTTAAAATTGCTATCACGAAAGATGTGATTACATGTCACTATACAATATATGTACATGGCATTCATATTTTTACTAACCAATGGCAAGTGCAGTGCTGAAGAATGTCATTGTAATGCTCAGGCCTAACTCTCCACCAACAAGAAATGCTACAATATTTGAATTTCCACCACCAGGTGCGCATGCAATCAATAGCAACCCGAACGCCATATCAGTTTGGAGACGTAGATATTTAGCAATTATAACCCCAATCTAAATATAAACAACTATCATAATTTAAGAGAGAACTACTAAGACAATAAAGGCATGTTCTAACATGGTTTTAGCTACACGATCTATTAGGGCCGATTCCGTGAGAAGCACTTAACTACGCAATTTAATCTGCTTGATAACCAGCCGGATTTAATCAGACAGCAAATAGATATTCCTATGGTCAAAGTTTTTGTTTAAAATTTCCGCCTAGGCCGAAATTTGTTAAGCAAGATTTGAAGAAAGACATGGTTGGATAATAATTTAAAGGAAGAATTGACATATTGTATTACTGTTACCTTTATATTATACTGACATGACATTGTATAGCCAAAATATATATACAGTAGGGGACAAATTATTATGAACACCTATGATTTTTTGGTTTTTCTTGGATATATCATAAACCAACAACTAATTAATATGCACAATCATACAAATTTAGTTATAATAATTGAGTTTTTATATTAGGCAATAAAAGATACTTACCCCAAGCTGATGAGCCAATAAAAGTACATCGCTACAATAGACTAGAAATATATGAGTATTAAATGGAAGTAATAGAAAATCACAAATAGAGTTTTTCATGATACAAAATTACAAAATATAGTTTACAAATTATGTAAAACTATCATGACAATCCTTTTGAAGATAATATACTAATACTTCGTAAGTCCTCCTTTGGCTTGTATCCTGGCCTGCATGCTATCAATAGAAGTCCTGATCTTCTCCAAGAAATTCTCATCATGATCCCATGCTTCAAGAATAGCAGCAGTAAGTTGATTCTTGGTCACATATGAATGCCTTGCCAATTTTGCTTTAAGAATACCCCCAAATATTCTCAATTGGGTTGAGGTCTGGGCTATTAATAGGCCATGGAAGCACTTTAATTCTACTCTTTTCTAAGAACTGGGAAACCCTCTTGGCTTTGTGGCATGGTGCTCCATCATTCATGAAGACACAGTCATCAGGATTATCATACCAGTCAGCTAACTGTGGGATGGCATTATTCCGAATGACTTCTAAGTATTTTGGAGCAGTCATCATGCCCTCACAGATATGAAGTCGTCCAGATCCTTTATTTGTGATGATGCCCCAAATCATAACCTTTGTTGGATGCTTTACAACTGGACGAGTTGGACGAACTGCACCTGGAATCTGTCACACTTTGCTCCTATGAGCATCCTGGCACTCAAAAATACTTTCATCATTGAAAGAAACGCGCCTCCAATGCTCTTGAGTCCAATCTGCATGCTGCCGAGCAAAATTCAAGCGCTTTTTCATCATTGCTGGTGTCAATCGAGGTACTCTGCAAGGTGTGACAGATCGACAACCAAGACTATTGAGTCGGCGACGCACTGTACGTGTTGAAACTTCATCTCCTCGTTCAACTAGGTTTGATTTCTATCTATGTGTTCAGTGCTTCTCTGTGTTCTGTATCTGTTATTCCATAGATTTGCCTATACACGTTAACAAATGAGACTGTATATACTTTCAGAATTACAGTGCATTTATTGACTCAATATAGCTTAGGTATGTATCATCTATTGCCAAAGCAAAAACCTAATTATTTGTGCAATAATAACTCCTTGGTTTATGATATATCCATAAAAAACCAAAAAATCGTAGGTGTTCATAATAATTTGTCCCCTACTGTATTTTCATAAGAACTACATTTCAAGAAAAACAAATGAAATAAGTTAGACTTGAAAAGAACGTCTCTTGTTTTCCTGAAAACATATATATAATGACTATGAACAACGCCATTGATTATATGGAGGGCATTAAGTTTCCTGATTACTGGGAGGAAATATTTCAGTGAAACAGCGTGAAATTGAATACAATTGACAAAATTCATTAAATTATCTCACACTTTTGTTTCTAGATTAGATTTAATATGGACTCGTAATTGAACTTTGTTAATATCTACATCTGTAACTAACATAAAAAATTCTCACCGGTGGCAATACAAAAAATTGACAGAATGATGCAATAAAAAGCGGTATTGGCCGCCTCATTATTGACCTTAGTGTTGCAATCCGCACTTCAGTACCAAAAGCGATGTTGATAAGAACGACCATGATCGTGATTAAGTACTCAAAGGAATTTTCGATGAAGTTATGATACTTTACCACTGTCACTCTGTAACTGTTAGAATTTGGATAAGCAGTATTGTAATCTGACCAATTGAACTGACATTTATAATATGTATATCCTAAATTATTTAAATATTCACAGTGCTATCAATGGTATAAAATATATATGCTTAAATATAATTTTCAAAAAAATAAATTTATTTGTTAATTAAGAAATTAATATATTAAATATATTTCACTGCAATGTTCTTCGGGAAAAACAATTTTTTATTTCAAGAATTTATTCGCTACAAATTTGTTGTTTATTAGCACCAGGGGGCATTGCTTCATATTGAATGTCAATCCACTGTGGTGTATTTTGTGTCGCAAATTATCTCGCATTATTGCTTTAGGGTATCAGCAAACGTTCAATTGATATATTTTTAGGAAAAATAAAAGATATTTCATTTTCCGGGGAGAAAATATACATTAAATAAATTTTATTGCAATATATTTTTACACCCCTCAGTGTGATAAGGGCTGCGTCCTACATATTTATACCTTAGTTTTGGGAAATTGCGCTAAATAAATCTGTTATTTGTGAGTGTATATTAAATAAATAGGAATTACACTTTGTAAGATATTGATTGTAATTTGTATTAATGCACAGTTAATATATCTAATACATATACAGTAATAATGAATATTATTTTCACATGAATTTATTATTGCCCTGGTCTAAATTACTTTGCAAAACTTTGAAAAACTTAGTTTTATATAAAAATTTGATTTTCTATGAAAGTAATTGAAAAGGTTATCACTGTTCTTTAAAGTGTCTTAAATTTTTAGAAATTTTTGGTTTAATAAATTTTTACACATTTTCACAAATTTTCAACAATTTCTATATTTTACAAAGTGGTACTTTCCAAATTTTGGAGATTATAATGATGAATCGTTGCGACAATGTAATCCAATAGTTGTTCTATCCCATGGAAGTGAATTCAACAAAATCTTTAAAGTTCATGTTTTACTTGTTTACACTTGCTTCCACTTTAAAGTACTTCAAACAGGAATTTTCTTTAAAGTAGCATAAATTGTCTTGAAAGAAAAAATCCGATTCTTACAACAGCAATTCACTCTAAAGTTACGTAATGTAACTTATAAGCAAATCCTATATTGACTATAAACCAAAATACTAAAAAATTAAGACATCACAATGACAATCCAATAATCAACAAATGACATAAAAATACTAGTCTATTTAATGCATTCGCGAAAATAATTTGTATCCCATGTAATAAGATAGCAGTGAGAATGGATTTTCGTACGTCATTGCATGACAGAAATATTTTGCAGTAAGAAATATTTCATGTAATGCTTGTTTTAATGTTCGGCAGTTCCCACGCTGTTTTTTTACACATTCTGCAAAAGGCGTATGCACATGAATTCATTCGCTTGATTAATCACTGGTGGAATTTGTGTGCATAAAAGTATTGGAAAAGTTCCCTATGCAAATGCAAACATTAAAAATTGATCTTTAGAGAAAGATATTTGAGATGTCTTTGATGAACTCAGAAAAGAAAACCTGGAAGCAGCTTTTGCAATTCTATAAAAATCAGTGCTTAATCTCAACACCTATCCAATTGGCGATCTCAAAGATCAGCCCAATCTGCAATGCAAGAAAGTTAGTGATTCTATAAGGTGAAATACTTATTAGAATTTCATGTTTTAAATTGATGTTCATAATGTAATTGATTGCACTTACTGTTTCTTCATGAAGTTGATTTTGTTACACTCTTTTATTCCAAGTTTCTAAGATTAGAACTATGGCAACTGATATTATGTTTATCATATGATTAAAAATGCATATAGGTAAATGAAATGAAAATTCACACTTTTCATCCGAAAAATATTGACAGTGATTCAAAATCAACATCTACTTTTCTAATCCAATTTAGTGACAATTTTGGTACTTTTCAGTGTGGGGTGGGGGNATCTTTAAATTTTTAGCTGTATTCACTTCCATGGGGTAGGACCTTTAATTAAAATTATCATATATATCTAAAAAACGAAAAAATTACACAATTAAGATATAAATATTTATACATAGGCGTTTTGATAATTAATAGTGAAATACTTTGTATTAATTAATCCTTAGAGCTTTATCTTAAACTTAGTGAAACGACGAGCAATATCAAACATTGATATATATATATATATATATATATATATATATATATATATATATACAGTATCTATATTATATATATATTATTTATATATATAATATGTATTAATGTATAATTTTTCTAATTTAGGAGCTGCTTTTGCAAGATATTGAAAAGCCTGCAAATTCAGATAGAAACAAGAGCTGCCATAAATCAACACTGTGTGGGAAAGTAGACTATCAAACAATTGATTATTTTGTACGGTTACATTAAGTAAATAAAACCTTGAAAAAATCGATGTTAAAATCTAGCATTTATATGTTTCTATTTTTCTGTAAATTACTTTAAATAACTTCAAAGTTGCTTATAGGAATATGGAAGTCTTGTTGTGGTTCTTTCAATTTCATATTTATTACTTTAAAGTTATATATAAGAATAAAAAAGCCTATGCATGGTTCTTTAAATTTCATGCTCATTATTTTAAAGAACTTCTTTATACTTTAAAGTTCTTTCAATTTCTTGCACCAACCCAGTTAATACTTGAATTCATCTTATAAGATTCTTGAAAGATTTGACAAGATCATTAAATTTTTAGCTGTATTCACTTCCATGGGGTAGGACCTTTAATTAAAATTATCATATATATCTAAAAAACGAAAAAATTACACAATTAAGATATAAATATTTATACATAGGCGTTTTGATAATTAATAGTGAAATACTTTGTATTAATTAATCCTTAGAGCTTTATCTTAAACTTAGTNTATATATATATATATATATATATATATATATGTACACTCCTCATTTCCTCACGTAAACATTTGAGTTTAGGTACTTTTGTGTTATTTCCCCAATCCCCTCCTCATTCATTGAAAAGTACCAACATTTACACTAAATTGGCATAGAAAAATAGATGTTGAATTTGAATCACTGTCATAGTTGTTTAATTTTTCGGATGAAAAGTGTGAATTGTGATTTAACTATTTTTATTATATACTGTTAACTGCTAACTATAATATCAGTTATCATAGTTCCAATCTTAGTAACTTCGAATAAGAGTGTTACAAAATCAACTTCATGAAGAAACAGTAAGTGCAATAAATTACATTATGAACATCAATTTAAAACATGAGATTCTAAAAGTATTTCAACTTATAGAATCACTAACCTCAAGCAGATTGGGTTGATCTTTAAGATCGTCAATTGGATAGGTGTTGAGGTTAAGCACTGATTTTTATAGATTTTTCTGAGTTCATCAAATGCCATCTCAAATATCTTTCCGGTTAAAGATCAATTTTGATATGAATGTTTGCATTTGCATAGTGAACTTTTCGAATACTTGTATGCGCACAAATTCCACCAGTGACTGATCAGGAATGACATGTGCATACGCATTATAATGTAGCTACCACTACAATTGGTAGAACGTTTAGTAAACAGCGCGGGAACTGACGAAATTAAAACAAGGATAGCATGAAATTTTTCCTTTCTGCAAAATATATCTGTCACGCGATGGCGTACGAAAGTCGATTCTGATTGCTATCTTAATACATGGGATACAAATTATTTTCGCGAATGCATTAAATAGACTAGTATTTTTATGTCATTTGTTGATTATTGGATTGTCATTGTGATGTCTTAATTTTTTAGTATTTGGTTTATAGTCAATATATGATTTGCTTATAAATTACATTATGTAACTTTAAAGTGAATTGCTGTTGGAAGAATCGGATTTTTTCTTTCAAGACAATTTACACTACTTTATAGAAAATCCCTGTTTCGAGTACTTTGAAGTGGAAACAAGTAAGACATATGAATTTTAAAGTTTTATTTGGGTATTAACCCTTAAAGTTAAGGTAACTACTGTAACTAATGTAGCTACTGTAAGTAACTTTATGTAAAAGTGAATCCACCCAAGTTAATCAAAAGTAGAAAATCTTGCAAAGATCTTGAACGATTCTTAGATATTCTTGGAAAAAACTTTCAAGAATTTGGCAAGAAATTTTTAAGATATTCCAAGAATCTTGAAAGAAATTTCCAAGAAATTCCAAAAATCATAGAAAATCCTTAAAAGTTCTTGGAAGTTTCTTAAATTTTTCGTTGAGTAAACTTGAAATTTGGCAAGAAATAAACATGCAAGAAATTCCAAGTCGCCAAGAATCTAGAATGTAATTTTGGAGCAATGTACAAAACCAGTGCGTAACATAATCATTATTTTATTTAAAGTTGTTTAGCTTCTCATAAAAAAAGACAAATATATATAAATGTTAATAAGATTTTCAGCATCGACTCTTTCAAGGTTATATATTGAGAATGTGCAAGCTATCAATATCAAGTAAATATTGTTTTAGGGAGTTTTAACGAGATCGTCCTACAGATTCACACAAAAATCCCCGAAATAAATTGAGTATCTGAAAACAAAATAAATTTTTTTTGCCACCTTCACTTTTATTCAGGTTTGAACAATTCATTTCAGGACAATTCTTCAATTTTAGTTGACACTATATATATATATATATA
>CABFPE010000190.1:194101-206492 GCA_900660155.1 Hofstenia miamia
ATATATATATATATATATATATATATATAATGTTTTTATGCATAACTTCAATGACTATCATGAAACCAATTGGCACATCAAGTCAACAAATTCTGGACTCTACATTCCATACAGCTCATATTGTAGTAAAACGTACAAAACAAACACCATACTTGAAAAATATTGCTTAAATACACCATTCCTATTTAATAAAACGGTGTATAGACAGATAGATGGAATGGCAATGGGATCAGCCTTAGGACCAGCAATGACAGCATTTGCAATGGATATCATTGAAAGTAATTTTGAAACAGCAACAGTAACAAAGCCAGAATTTTATGTAAGATATGTGAATGATATATTTTCAATTTTTGATAACCAAGAAGAAGCTAAAGAATATTTAAATTACCTAAATAACGTTTTACCAGAGATCAAATTTACTATGGAAACTGAAATCAACAACAAATTAAATTTTCTTGATGTTTGCATACATAGCTTCATGAAACCAATTGGCACATTAAGTCAACAAATTATGGACTCTACATTCCATACAGCTCATATTGTATTAAAACGTACAAAACAAACACCATAAAATATAATAATTGATACTGTAACATGATTGGCTGTAATGGTAAATAAAAATATTGCTATTAGTTTTTTAATAATGATTTCCTAAAAAAAGAATAGCAGATTTGGAATCAGCGAAAAAAACTACATCTAATAGTATATTTAATCTATTTTTTAAAAGAGTTGTCTATTCTGCAATTTCGCCTTAAAATTTTGTATCCAAAGCCCGTATATATATATATATATATATATAAATATATATATATATATATATATATATATATTCAGTTGAATTTTAGTTCAGTAAATAATTAGATAATTAGTTAATAATAAATATGACGCACAAGAAAGCTCTAATAACTTACATTTGAACGTTGATGGTCAGTGTTAGATCTTCCAAATAAATTCGCCCTCACAAATTTAGAACTTCCCTCCTCATATTCCAAACAGCTTTATGTATTTGCAAGAAAATTAACTAGTGACAAATTCTGAATTGCTGAAAGTTTCATTATGCACCATTAATCTTCGAAATTATATATTTCTAGCCTTTATTCACTTTTCTATGATGCAAAATTTCATGACTGCAAAATGTTGATCTACACGAACATTTCAATGCAATTGGAATTTACAAAATTGCGGGAATTTTAGAGAACATCATGCAAAATGATTTTGAGCTCAACAACATGTCTGCAATTCCACCGTTCTTTATCGGATTCTATAAAAATTCTAATGCATACCACTTTTGATTTCATTTTAAATAAACGCATATAAATGAGAGCAGGATCCAGTGGAAGTGTTTCTCGACGTCATGATCGTAACCCCATTTATTGCTCTGTTCTCAACATTGTTTTGATTTAAATAAACTATAACATTTATTAGCATACTATTTATTTTTTGTCTAATTAATTTACATGAATTTCAAAACCATTCAATAAGTACAACGTGAATGTTTTGTAATGCTTAAAAAAATCTTAAAGCTTAAAGAAACTATTAATGACCTTACATGTATTGCAATACTTGTGCTATACACGAAATATTAAGCTGGACTTGTACGTTTCAATACATATTATATTTTTATATATACTGTAGCAATTTCATTTACCTGATAATGTGGTAGAAACTCTTATTTCTAATAATTTTTTTTAAAAAGATTCAAAATTGTTGAAAAAATTCCAAGAAAATATTTTTTCTTAAACCCCTTCAGAAAAATTTAAGAACTTTGAAAGAAATTCAAGAATATATTTCTTATCAAGATTTTTTTAAGAAACTTTCAAAATCTTTGCAAGAAATCAAAGAATATATTTCTTATCAAGTTCTTTTAAGAAACCTGGAAGAAATCCAAGATTCAAGATTTAATTAAGATCTTTCCAAGATTATCCAAGTTTTCAAACTAGGGCAGTGAAGAAGAAATGTTTGCTTACTTGCATGGATGCAGGTCAAGTGAAATTGTTTATATTTCAAGAAGTTACTACAAGTAAAAATGGATATTATAGGATGTGAAAGGGCGTCAATTTGTATTCTATAAATATTAGTTTTATTAAAATTTATTGCAGTAAAGGTTCTAGAAATATTTATTCACTAGAAAGCAATTGCACTGTGCTAAGGATTATTTGTCTTCAATGGAAGTCAAGCTTACTAGGTGGTCTAGATTTTTGGTTATAGGATTATGGACATTTTTTAGTAAATTATTTTATCAGTTTTTTAAATTTTTATCAAGTACTTTAAACTTTGTAAAAATTGGATAAAAAATGTACATGTACTATAGAAGGACTTTAATTGTTTCTTAAATTTTTAACAAGTTTCGATTTTCTTAAATTTTCACAAAGTTTTAACAATTTTCATAAATTTTTAACAAATTTATAAATTTTTAAAAATTTAACAAAATTTGTTAGACTAGGGTAAGCATGTTGTATTTTAATAAGATAGCTATGAAAGCATTAGCATAAATACTTATTAACGATCTGAATCTGAGGCTATAGGAAGCGGCTTCAATGTTAAGGCTCGCAGCCGTATTTTTTCAAAAGTTTTGAAATTTATTATTTGCTTTATTAATCACCCTATTCGTGCATTGATTGATTTACATTTTATTTACTTGTTTACAATGTTCACAAATGAGTATAATTCAGTTCAAAGACTGGAAACTGCGTAATTCAAATTCATATTTAATAAGGATTTGTAAATCAAAGATTAAAGGCAAATTGAAGGTTTATTCTATCAACGCCATTTAGGAAAACGAAAGTGATTGGCAATGGCTCCTTCATTGAAGCATACATATATATATATATATATATATATATGAAATTTATGACGAATTGGTAACAATCAAATGGATCAGGGTTTGCTTTTAGTGAAAATTTCAAAAAAATTTTCGTTTTGCTTAAAAACAACGTGAAGAATAAGATTGCGTAAATTAACTGCAGAGCACGAGCTGGAATAGGATATGAACGAAACTAAAACTGTCTTCCAATTCAATGGCAATGAATTTATAAAAATGAACCAATGATTCCTGTCAGTTAGAGGAAATAACCTACTCGATTAGCAGTTTGAAATTAAAGAAATGCAAATATTGAATAATAGGTTTACAACAAACAAAACTATGTTTATTATAGGTCTACTCAACTGCGGAAATACATTTGTATGTAATGAATGTATTATTTTGATTTAGATTTTGCTCTATAATGTAAGGCCACAGTAATAATTTCGTTGCGAATGCTTAAAAAACAAATATATTGTCTTCTGCATATTTTCCTGCTTTAGTCATAAGTGTGTTTAAAGAGTTAAGTATACTTTTGAATTTTGCAAAAGCAAAATGATATCTCATGAATAAAAGACTTTCTTGTCTTATTGAAAATTCATTGCGAATATGACATCGTTTTCTAGACCTTTCAGGAACATTGAAATTCCTGATCTGGTATATACATGTATTTCTGATAAGCGAATACAATTGATCTAGGAAGTACAGTCCATATCCTGCTATGTTCAGGAGAGAAAATTTCAAAAATCATCAACATTAAAATAATGAGCAGCGGTAATGAGCGTTGTGAATGCGACACGGTAAAATGTTATTGAACCACAATTTTGAGACACACGAAATTATAAGCAGTAAATGCATAATTTTAAAGCATTAAGTTAGTTAGGAAAAAAACAAAGAAAAATAGAACTTAGTAAAAAAATCAATTTATTTTTTGGTACAAAGAAAAACCCTTGAATTTAAGTTATGATACCGTAACAATAGTGACATGTGTGAAAATTAATCATTATTAAAGACAATTAGCAGCCCTAAATTAGCATTGCGGATATGACAGACTATACAGTAGTCATTGCAGAACAACAGATGTGAAATTAAATAGTGCTGTGCATTTAAGTTATGTAAGTAATATAAACAACAAGAGAAATTAGGCGCAAATACTTAACTTATATTTAATAATTACATGTGACAATATTGGCACGCATATATATATATATTATAGACATATATATTCGTCGTTTGTACCATACTAATGGTAAAACTTCATTACAAACGACGAATTCTGAAAAAAATGATTGTTACAAACGACGAATCGCCTTTTTGGGGTTTAGAATTGAGGAGAATGCAAAGTTTTCGAATTTTTTCAGTTAGTGTATCTCAGTACCCTCTCAACAATATATCCTACAGGATTAATGGGTCTAAAAATTTAAATTAAAAAAAAATTTTTTTGCTGGTTTTCACAGATATTCGTCGTTTATAATTTCTCAGCAAAACTGCTTGGATCAACTTCACACCTAGTTCATTAGCTCCCAAATTAAAAACTACATCTAATAAAATCCCTTAAAGATGCATAGGCTATAGACTACTTTGTTTTTTTGAAATTTTATTTAACAACCCACTATTGTTCTCGACTCTATATTTTGGGGAATAATGATTAATATTTCAGTGAATAATGCTTGGATCGACTTCGAATCTAGTTCATTAGCTTCCGAATTAAAAACTGCATCTACTGAATTTCTTTAAAGATTTATAGGGTATGGTATAATACCTTTGATTACTATGTACTTAACAATATTATATGGTTATTGAAGTTCAGGACTTTCGAGTTTGCTGTAGCCAAGAAATTAATCAACTATGGAAGACATTGGCTCTAATAAATGGAATAGACACTAGTGTAATGCATATGATTAAGAAACTGTTAAAATTGCAACATCATTAATATAAAAAAAATTTTGGTTACAAATGACAAATATTGTTACAAACAGCGTATATATATATATATATAAGAAAATGATTATAAATGACGAATATAAATTCTGCATAAATTACAAACGGCGAATATATATATATATATATATTTCATGATTAGCTTTTTTAAGATGAAAAGCCATTTTTCATAATTTTCAAGCAGCTTTTTCTAAACCTATAAAATGGTAACAATTAGTACAAAATTGCATTACAGTGTCTGAAAACATTATCCCTTAATAAATTCATTCAAATTACTCGTTTAATTAAACTCCCACTAAGGATCGAGAAAAGCACGTACNTTGGCTCTAATAAATGGAATAGGCACTAGTGTAATGCATATGATTAAGAAACTGTTAAAATTGCAACATCATTAATATAAAAAAAATTTTGGTTACAAATGACAAATATTGTTACAAACAGCGTATATATATATATATATATGAAAATGATTATAAATGACGAATATAAATTCTGCATAAATTACAAACGGCGAATATATATATATATATATATTTCATGATTAGCTTTTTTAAGATGAAAAGCCATTTTTCATAATTTTCAAGCAGCTTTTTCTAAACCTATAAAATGGTAACAATTAGTACAAAATTGCATTACAGTGTCTGAAAACATTAATTATCCCTTAATAAATTCATTCAAATTACTCGTTTAATTAAACTCCCACTAAGGATCGAGAAAAGCACGTACCCCCTTAATAGGTCTAATTTGAGTACGTAAATAAGGGCAGTTTAAGTTTCAGCATTGAAATGGTTAATGAATAATTTTTGTTTGAGATAATTAGCCGTTTTATGGGCACATCTATCATCACACGTGCGAGAAATAATGTTAAGTATTCCTACTAAAGTGCATTGGTGTGTGTGAAGTACATGAAAGGTTTAACAATCTTTCTATGATTTTTAAAAGATGTTTCCAATCAAATCTTTGCATAATGTTGAAGTAATCATGAGGTTTAGTGTCTACGGTAGCAACAACTGAACCTCAACTAGTTCACTTTATGTAGATAGGTAATCAAAACCTATTGAGGCGTCATGGGCAAAGTGATGGTAACGCGTAACGTCACAGTCGGCACCAAGAATGGAAAATTCGCACAAAACCATGCCATAATTGGACCATGATGGGGCGTTACTTTAAAAGGAAAATGAAAAATATGACACTCCCTATCCAGTGACTTGTGATGCTTCATGAGTGATAAGTGCTTAATATTTTTCAAGAAATCAAAAAATTTCAGAAATTCAGAAGCTTAATGGTGCATAATTCTTTGCAAGTTCTCACGTAAAAATTGTTTTTCGAATCTCTATCCCCCCTGACTTTGACGTGGTTTGACGCCACTGTTTATAGTTATCGACACTGTATAGGATAAGTTAACTAATTACTTTGGAGTGTTATTAAGATCAGACACAAAGTTGATTTAGTGGTGTCAAAAGCCCCTTAGCATCACAAACGGTTCAATAATGCTACAACAAAAATTACAAAAAATAAACAAAAGTTTGGCAAGGATTTTGGGTGACTACATGATTTTAATTTGTAATTTGATGTCCTATTCATGCATGCTCAAGACGTTGAAGCACTAAGCTACTGTCAATTTTTAGGAATTTCTTTTGGTGATCATTAAGTTGATGGAGAAATGATGGAGAATTCGGATTCGGATAAAATCAACCAAGGCCTACTATACTTAGTACCACTTGGTTCAAATCAGAAAACTTTAGAAATGTAACATTCCGACGCTATCTTTTATGATGCAATGCTACTGTTTGTCACACTCTTTGTAGGCATTTCAACATTTCATTTTGATGTAAATATAGAACTCATTTCCTGCTCGCAATTATCTAACATGTCATATATCTTTTGCAGAGCATTTATTATAGACTTGTACTGGGTCCTGGGAAATAGTGGGACATCTTATGGGGGTCGTAATGGGAGCAGTATGAATGGGAGTGGGACAGATTTTAAATATTGTATGAGATTAAGTGGGACAAAAATTTATAGCAGATTATTTTATGCATGTTTATACACTTCTTTTCATTCTCTTCTCACCTGAAGCATAGTGATTGACGTAATTTTCAAATCCAATAACTTGTTTTGAAGAATGACATTCTATAATCATGTTCTTCAAAGAAACAAAGTATGTCAACAACCGGTGTATTCAATAAGATTATTACTAAATTTCCGCAAACATCAGAGACAACTAGCTTAGAAGCACCTGCTGATATTATTATCGATGATTCTTCTAGCAGTGGTGATGGAAACTAATGTTTTGTATTTGTTTTACATTTTATACCTTTGCAATTGAAACTTTGAAATTGAATTTGATATATGGGACAAATTGGGATGGAACGAGTTTGAAATCCAAATGGGATGAGATGGGAATCGGACAAATATTCCCATCTCAGTGCAAGCCTGGTTTATTGAGTAACCAATCTGCGCTGTAAGCTATACGGATCTAGGTATTTTCAAACGGGTGGGAAGTTTGACATAATTTTGACTTTAAAATGGATTATTTAAAAACTTATTTTACACGATTTGCATATGGCCTCAAAATATGTTCTCTTCTCTCCATATTGCAATACTTTAATGTAATTATAATATAATTAAAAGTTATAATAGAGTGAGCAACCAAGGAAGGGAACGGGGGCGACCTTCGCCACCACTTTAAATACGTCTCTGTAAGCTGCTATAAAAGCACTATATAGTTATTTTGACTATAAAAATAATACCTAATATTTTTGTTGTGAAATTGAGATGAACGCATTTACTTCCGTCACCACTATCAGATGAATTAATGTCACTATATCCCTCAAAGACGGATGACTCTGTACTATTGGCTCTGCAATCAGCAGAAATAAAGAGTGAATTGTTCTGCCAACAAAGAACTGCTGCTGCTTTGTGATCTTCATAAATAGGTCCTAATTCATCTGGTGGTGTAACATTTACTACGAATGAGTTTGATGATGCATGAGTTTGAGGAAATGAGAGTAAAGTTATAAGAAAAGCATAACTAATCATTAAGAAAACTATTTGAGTACAATGCACAAATGTTTGCAATGCTTTTATTGACTTAGTTAACAGTGAAATTACAAACCACATTGGTAGAATGTGACTATCCTTGTAGGTATAAATATATAAAGGTTTCTTAATAGTATNTATATATATATATATATATATATATATATATTAGAAGAAACGTGCCACAATAAAATGCTGAAATTTTGACCAATACATAAATAAAAATGTGGACATTTAATGGAGACGACTTCATTCATTGTATGCAGTAGCTTTTGTTAGAAATTATAAATCTAATAAACTTTGTTTCCATAGGTAAGTTGCACTGCTTCAAAAGATGTGTCAACTTCAGCCTGAACACGAAATTGTCAAAATAAATACTGGTAACTGTGACTGTCTCATTATTTCAACATACCAAAATTCATTAGAAAGATCAATTATAAAAGAATTTCAGAGGCTTGTTGTAAAATGTGGTTTACGGAAAATTATACACTGGTAAAAGTTGCCTTATTTCTTTCTAATTTGGTCAAAATATCTCCTAATTGTTCTAAAACTGTAAGTAGTACTCTTCTTGGGGAGTGTATTACGAGTATTACATTATGGTTTAACTTTATTTCCTATTGGATTTTTGTTTTGTTAGAGTATGTGGTGAGTTGTCATTGATTTATGTTTGGGGACAGCTTGGAAAAATATGGACTTTCATCTTTCCAAAGTTATCCAAAATATTGGGATTTTGTAGATGCATTTTTTATATCGAATGAACGAGTGAGTCCTTTTGAAATTACCTTATAGGATTTCATTTTCAATACATGTTTTCAATCTTAAAATAGCAGTAACATCTTCTGAACATAAAATGAAATCAGTATTTAACCATCTTTTCTTACTCCCTAAAATAATGAACATCTTGCCACAGTTTTATTGATTGACTATTAAGTCTGAGTGCATTAAAATCCTGAATTTAATGAACTTAAGTCTGTTTATCAAGGCTATCAACTGATTCTGCATAATGGAATCGCAACTGTGTTTCACCATTTCATTCCTCACTAGATGAGTATATATCTTTGACTGTACCTATGCTGTTGTCTTTGCAAACAACATGCATGATTACCAGTAATTTTAGAATCTGTACATGGCAGTAATAGGGTTATATCAAATGAGGCGATACCTAAACTATTGCATATAATTCCATTAATCGTGAGTATGATCCTACCATATCTGTAATCCTCATTGATGTTGCTATTTCTGATATGGTATTCTAATATACTGACACAATTATCTTGGTAGGTTAACCTAGTGGTAGCTTTCCTGCTATTTGATGACATTTTGTTATTTAAATGATTGAATCAGTGAAAAATCCCTATTTGTACACTTAACTTATGAACACAATTTTGTAGCCAGGCTACTGACTGTACACGTTGATAGATGTTAGTAAAGCTGAGTGCAGCATTACCCGAATTCCTTTAATTGACTTTGGGAACCTGAGTACTACTCATGTGTCATGAATAATCAAACCTGGTGATACAAAAAAGATAAATCTGTTGAAACTTAATTCATCTCAATAAATCTATTCCAAGCTATTTTAAGTCAAATTGCAGAAATAGATAAAAAAATTAGCATGTACCTGTTTTTGATTTCAAAATTGTTGTTGATTCTTTGTCTGCTAATATCATGCAATGTCATTACTAAATTAGCTGTAGCAGTTTCGTCTTAATCTTTTTATCAAACAATTTGCGGAAGTTAAGGTAGCAGTTGAGTACAAGAATGCAATGAAACGTGTGTTCTTTAGTTGCAAAGACAAAATCAGCCAGAGAAATTATTTCAGAGCAACAAGAGCAATGAAAAACTGCATCAGGCGGTGTAAACTGGTCTCCTTATTGAGCCATTGTATACCCTTGATGAAGCTGGAGGTGGAGGGACTGGGCGGCATCAAGAGGTGGATTCAAGAGGTTGTCTGAGTGAAACATGATTGGCTGCCTGACAATAGGTCCAGACCTAAGACAATAGATTTTATTAAGCATTTCTTGCAAGTGTTTAAAGAATCTGCTAAGGATGGAGATACAAAGGCATTCATTGATAAGTTGGATCTATCCGCACCTGAAGTCTTGGGGTTGAACTGCCGACCAAGCTTCACAAAGGTTCAAATGCCCATAGATTTGCTAAAACCGCACAAAACCCCAGTTTGCAGCAGGCTTTAGGGGGAAGCTTTCAGATATAAGGGCAGTGTGCTTATTGAGCAGAAGACTTTGCACAAGCATTTAGTGCAAAGAGATGTCCAAGAGAATGGTGTGATGCAGAAGTTATCTTCTTGCATAAAAAGGGTTCTAGATCAGATCCTAACAATTACCGTACTATTTTCTTATTGGATGTTTGAAGAAAGATATTTACAAAAATTCTATATAGCAGGCTGGAGCAATTGCTGGGTAATAAACATATGCTCCCATGAACTCAATTTGGTTTTAGATCAGGCAAGGCTACTGTGCAAGCTGTTCATGCGCTAAGGCAAGCACAGGAAGCTGCTAGATTACAGAAGGAAAACCTTCTTGCATGTTTTATTGACCTTTAAAAGGCCTGTGATTCAGTTCCAAGGCAAGTAATTTGGCAATGTCTAGCAGCAAATGGTGTTTCAAAACAGATAATAAAGATTGTTACATCCTTGCATGATTCACTGGTTGGGCAGATTTGAGGCGAACATCCAGGCGCAAGTTTTCAGCTTGAGCGTGGAGTTCAACAAGAATCTGTGCTCGGTCCCTGCATATTTAACCTCCTTTTCAACTATCTGAACTGTGAGGGACTCTGTACAACGGCCAAGGGAATTGTTTTTACTCTTTCTTTGGAAAAGGGGAAGTGAAACTTAAGCATATCGAATATGATTTCTGTATTTTCAGCAGGTCCAATGAGCAAATACACAGCTATCTAGATGGTCTAGTTGCAGTTCTAGTGCAACTAGGTATTAATATCTCTGTACCAAAGATCATGGTTATCATGGGGATTGGAAAGAACTTCTGATAGAGTTCATGTCTCTGGAATAAATTTGAATTCATATCAGAGTTTAAGTACTTTGGCTTGATGATCAGCATTACTGTGACAGCCCTCTCTGAAGCAAGAAATCGGTACAATGGTGCTGTTGACATGATTTTGAGATATCAGTGAGTAGCACATCAGAACAGATTTGGCGAAGCAATCTTTTACCTTCTCTTATGAATTGTTATGGTACCCACTCTAACCTATACTTGTGAGATGTGGGCAGAAACTGCTAGGGAATTGGAGATGCTCGAGGACTCCATGAACACCTGTAAAAAAGTCTTTTGTGGTGCCTCACTCTGGGATACGTTAACCAAGGTCAAAGTTGACGGACTTATGCCTTTCCAACAAGTGCGCACAATATTAGCACATAAGCACTTAACTTTTGTTAGCCAGATGATGTTGCACAGTGAAAGCATACCTAGTGATCAGCCACTTGAGTTAGCAATGACAAAGGCATCAATAGTTGCTGAAGGTAATGGCCACATCATCAGTGCATGCAGAAGTCAGTGCTGTGGAACGGGGTTGGTACTTGATGTACAGTGGTTAATGCACGTTACTCTGAGGGAGTCTCTGATATTTTGAAGGTTGCCTACATCATGCTTTAGGGATAAGAAAGGAAGTGAAGTAATTCGCAAAATTGCAGGTCTGATCAAGGCGACATGGATTGATCCAGCAGACATTTTCTGGGAGGGTCTTCATAACAGTGCCAAAGCTTGCACATGCCAGAACGAGACACCTATGATGCACGGAGTGTGAGCATATGTTTTCAGAGCACAAAGCTCTCAATCGTCATGTCAGGTATGACCATATGTATATCTCCAATAGGAAAGCGGATGCTAATAGCTGGAAGTGTATAGCGGAGGACTGTTACAAGTCGTACAAGAGTAAAGGTTGGTATTTAGAGCACATTAAGACTTGTCATCCCAACCTTTTAGAGCATGTAGAGACAGGAAACATAAAAAGCTCAAAGGCTTCTGCTGTCAATTGGGGCGTTGATAGGGTCAAACATGTATCCTCTTTTGAATTTGTGGTAATTGTCTTACCAGGGCTTTTGGACCAGTTCTGGTCGGGACCATCCTAGCCTTAGCATTTAGTGGGAGTGAGCGATAGGAGCCCAGACCTCCTTGCGGTAGTTCCTGGAGAAGCCAAAGAGACAAGCTGAAGGGCGAACGCCGAAATAGAAGGGTGGCGCTGAGCTAACACTCGACAGGTGTGTCGCTGTACAGAGTCCCGTACCTACAGTTGTTGCAAAACAACAGGGTAGAAGAAGAAGGTGTCATCATGTGTAGGTTGTGCATGTGGGGCGGTAATGGTAGAGAAGCCTGTCTGCTTAGTTTTTCGGGTAGACAGATGGTGACACAGTGGTAACACTGTTGGCAAGACTGCTACTGGTACCAGGTTCATGAGTGCGCCTCATGGGCAGTCATAAAGGGATGACTCTTTTAGTTACCTCCGTTAGTAGCCTTGGTTCGCCAAAGTGGGAGAGGCGCAACCCTCTCAACTAAGGTTTGGCCCTCGGCTTCACTCTGCTGATCAGACTCAAACTTCCGAAGTTTCCCTGTATGCTAATCAGACTTGTCAACGAGC
>CABFPE010000190.1:213006-265842 GCA_900660155.1 Hofstenia miamia
ATATATATATAATATGTATTTTGATATTTTGCTCGGTACACGTAAATTCCAAGAACTACCAAATTTGAAAAGCGATTGTCATTGTAGTTCCTGAGAACGATTGTATTAGCCAAGGGTAAGAAAAACTGCTTTCACATGCAACGCTTGTAGGTGGCAAAACACGAGATAGCAATTTATTAAAAGATCTGGAAATGCATCTTTATATATTTCCGCTAACGCAAACAAATTAAACAAATATCTACTTTGTAACTAAATAACGGAATTTCTCCAAAATTTCACTCAAAATGCTATTGGGGAATAAAACCCCGTACAAAATTGAAAGGGCCTTTCGCTATTGAATTCCTCAAACCAAACAAAATTTCTATATTTTCATTCATATTTATAGGTAAAAACGGCTAAATTATAGTTTTTTTAATATCACTGCAAGTGGTTAAAAAAATATAAAATTTTTATCAATATTAAAAGTTCTTTAATTTCATTTTCGTACATGAAAAAATTTTAATTGAATAATCGGAATTTACATATGCACATTTACTGAATTTACGCAAGTCAAAATATAAATTTGAGTGAGTAATCAGTGACTGATATTGTCTAAATATATTATTTTTTATACGTTTGCTTGAGCTAACCAAACTAAAGAAATACATAATGACAGATTACTGTTCCAACCATTTAAAAATTATTACTAAAGAACGGTCATCTACAAGGCTTCCCATTGTGCTGATAACGGCTAAAGAAGCCGCTAACAGCAAACGGCAACAGTTTTGCTGTTAACAGCTTCAATATTTTCTTACTCAATCAAGAAAGAACGGATAAAACATTCTTTAGCTAGATTCCGACATTGCATGGATGAGACAATAACATTGTTTTTAAGCAGGGGAAAGAGACTATGAAAAAAGACTGCAAAGCAGTCTCCATTAGACAATATAACATACGTTGAAACACTCTCTATCAATGGGGTTTGTTGACGTACTTGGGCTGCGATATGTTTATCAATGATTTCAACATTGGTCTGTATTCTGACCGCTTGATGCGCTGTTGTGAGGATTCGAAGACATTGATAGTGTGAGCAACACAAGTATTATGCCAATATACGTAAATTTTATTTGCTTTTTAAACAGCACTTGCTGTTTGCTGTAACAGCTTGTAGCTGTTAGCAGCAGTGCTGTTGGGAGCGTCGGTCATCTATGATATCTATATCAGAGATGAAAGTGGGGCAGATTTTTGTGAACTGCTCTGCCACATTTACAAGTGTTGAAATCTGCCCCACTTTGCCCCATGTTCTATACCCTACCGCCCCAAATTGGCTACTAAAAAATTCGACTCCAAAACTACTTACGATATTTTTTTGCCCATATTTGTTCTATGACGATTTTCATTGCAGCACACCCTCAAATATTTTGAATCCTCACTTCCTAGAAGATACAGAATCATTTTTTTAAATGTCAATTTCTAATATGCCAATGCAATTTAATGATATTATTAAAAGCAAAATGAAATTTAATTTTAACTCGATAAAGCTTTTTATGAAGCAAATATTTTATATTTATACAAGGACAATTGCTCTCCTTCAATGTAGTTGCAAAGCCTATTGACTTACAAATCAGATCAAAATGATCTTGCTGATATCATTGAATAGAACCAATTTTCACCAAGCTAAATCAGTTTTTTAAGCAGAGAACTTTGATGTAAAAAATACTTTTACCATCTCTAAATTTAGCAATCACTTCAGTCTTTCTTAACTAAAAAACGTTTTTGCCCCATGGGTACCCATTTTGAAAACTCTTGCCCCATACCCGCCCCGACCTGGCCAACCCCACCTTTCCCCATGGGTCAACCCGCCCCTCTTCCATCTCTGATCTATATATAGATGAAATTACTTTTCATATACTAAAATTTAAAAATATTTTAATAGCTATTAATTTCAAACTGTAAAATTCTTTGAACACTGCAAATAATATTCAAATTTGCTATTCTAAGTTATTACTTATTAAATATTTTTTGTCATACTTTATTATGATTTATAATTCTTCTATACATTATTCTTGTCTGGGTTAATTAGAGCTAAACATAGATGGATATTTATAAGTGCAAAGATTGCGTTCATTAATTCTAAAATTGATTATTAGTACATAAATTGTCAAAAATTTACTTGTTATAAATAAAAATAACGGTAATAATTTGTTCAAAATCGCTTACTTCATAAATATCTGTTAAGTACTACATATTTGTAGATTAGAATTATCATTTTTTCTATGTTTATTATAGCTTATTTTTAATTAGAAGTTAAATGTAAATACCAGTATTTTTCTATAATTGCACTACTATCTTATGTTACAAAATTAAATATTTTTAAATCAATTGTATTGGGAAATTTGCTTAATTAAAGGATTTCATTATAGTTTCATTAAATATGGCGGAATTCGAAGAAAGTTCTTCCTCACAGCAGCATGATCCTCTCCTTAGCTCTGTACAACTACCTGCATTAAAATACTGTTCTTATTGCAGGTTTCAAATCGAAGACGCAAATGTTCAATTTTGCCGAGATTGTCGCAAGACACTTTGCTTTAATTGCACTATTAATCACAAAGTAACCACTGCCTCAGAAATGCATACGATAGCTCCTTGTGAACGCGTGCCACATTGCTCCAAGCATAGCAAGAATGCAAAATATTTTTGCATTGATAAAATGCAAGTATTCTGTCAGGATTGTTCTAATGAGCAACCAACTCAAAAAATTAATGCAATTGATATCCAGGCTCAGCTCTTTTTAGATGAAGTGAGCAATATGATAGACACTATTAAGAATAAATATCATAAAGCGAAGAACATCATTCCTATATTAAATATGAAAATTACTAGCTTTAAGGAATCTTCTGCAAAATTGGAATCCTCCATTAGAAAAACGAAACAGGAGATTTTAAATGCGTTCGATGAAGGGTTCGAGAATCAACTTAAAACGTTCGAGAACAACAATGCAAAATTCAAACTTAAAATTAGTGAAGAAATCTCTAAACTTAGAAATATGCAAACGAATTTTGAAAAAATCATTGCGCTATATTCACATTATTCTGTTTCGTGCCCAAACTATAATGTTCTTCGAGATGTCTATGCGTTTAATTTTGTCTCTGAAATTGATGTAAACGCTGATAAATATTCAAGAGTTACAAAAAACTCTGAAATTGGATAAATCTGATTCTGTATATTATAATGTTCCAAAGACCGCGAAATCGTTAATTGGTAGAGTTAGCACTTTTATTGATGAAGTTTCTGTTTTTCAAAATTTGAAAAACGAACAACTTTTTCGAAGTTCAGTAGTACATCAAGTTAAACATACGCATCGAATGAAGGCTATTTGTTGGGATTGGGAGAATCGAGTAATATATATACTTGAAATGCGCGCTACTCAGCGTTTTTTAATTAAAATATCAGAAGATAGCACATCGCAAGAATTGAAATTGGGTTTTAGAGAACGTGATGGAACTCCATTGCATATATTAGTACTGGCTAATGAAAAAGTTTTTTTTACAATATTCTTTTGGGTTTAAGTTGATATCATTCAACCCGAACAGTATTAAGCCTCAAAAGATTCCATGTTGTTTTCCTCTCGAAGTTGCAACAATGTGTGGCAGCCCTTGCAAAATTCTTATTGAAGTACAAACCAATTACAAATTCTGTAGAACTTATTTCTATAACTCTACCTAACTACGCTCAACCCAAATGGATGAGCGTGAATTCCAATTTAGACCATATTGTTTTTTCTGGAGATTTTGGGTGCATTTATTTATTTTCCTTTGATCAGAAGATGATGTTACATATTTTCACCACCACGGAAAAATACACTTACAAATTCGCTGGATTTCTATCGGAAAACATTGTTGTTGCTGTAAATTTACAGACTTCTGCTTTAGAAATATTTAGTATTGAGCGAAAGCAAAATATTGCACAACTCCCGCAATTTAGTAATGAAGTAACAAATATTATCCGTAACATTTCTTCAATGATACCGTGCTCTGGGACAGCCTTATTTGTTGTTGGTGCTGGCTATCAAACAGATAAGCTATGCAAATTAATTTTTTGTTGATGTCATCATTTGTTTATAAGATGTCAACAATTAATGTATTTAATTTTTTGGCTATGTGTAGATCGTTCCTTAACACGAAATGATTCTAGAATTCTTAATTGTATTATCTACATTGATATACATCACAATGTTAATATTCTAAATGCCTCTTTAAATCCATCCATAGTGCCATAGTGATGAAAAGCAAACTATAATTATATTAAACCCTAAATTTATAATAAAAAGTTACCATGCATGTTTAGAGCAGATATTATGTAATTGTGCGTATTGGCACCAAATGATCTTTAGACTAACTTAGTTTGAGTTTCAGCGCAGTCATATAGCGAAAGTTTGAGACTCTTCAAAATGCTGCTTGATAATTCCGTAAACAATTCTATTCTGAGCTACAATCATGCAAAATTAGCTTTAGCAAAATGTACGGAATATTATTCAGAGAATTTTAATTAAATTACATCCTTAACTTGCTTGCAAAATTATTACCAGTAAAGCAATGAGTCTTCTAAAAATTTTATGTAAAAGGATATCAAATTTGGTATGTCATGAATACTTTCAGTGAAACATATACATATATTACTGCAAACTAATTGATGTAAATATTGAATAAAATATAGCTAAATTTCCTTTTCTTGATGGCAAAATCAAACTAAAAACTAATTGAATATTTGAAATATGCGAAAATGTTTCGAAAAATCTGCGGTTGATTTTTGAGCGCCGCGGGTGTGGGTTGGGTTTAGGTGGAAGCGTGTCAAGTCAAAGTGCTTCGTCAACTTGTAATTCTAAAAAGTATTTCTCCACTTACAAGTTTTTTGCTATACGAAAAACCCTATTTGCAAAGCAAAGGCGTACTTCAACTATTGTATCACCACATTTGAAATCTTGTAATTGGGATTGCACGCCCTCCCAATGTACATGTAGGTGGAGGCGATTCGGATAAACCTCCGGGTTAGGAAGTATTTTTTGTTAAAATTTTGATCGATACCTAATAAACAATAAAACGGTTTGAAGGAGTCCTATATTCGTATAAAACGTTGTAAGATGCGTTTTCTAAACTTATTTATAATACAATTACAATTCATTGCTGAATACCATCAATTGTCAACCGATGATATTGTAAAACATTTATTAAACGTTTGTTAAACGATAATTAAACCATTTTTAAATGTTTTCGAAGCCGTTTCTAAATTGTTAAAATTCACATTCTAGACATTTTCTCAACGTCTTATCTTTTTCGATGCGTTTTGTAAATCATTTCTAAGTGTAATATTTTAATAATTGATTAAAAAATGATTTTCAATATGATATGTATTTCATATTTGTGTGGACACTTGTAAAACATAGAAACTTAAAATTGCTTTTCAAAGCCTTGACAGACAACATGCAAGTGCTTTAACCTTTAAGATATGAAAAATATTGTGCTTTAGAAGTCATGTAATATAAATCTTGTAAAACAGACTGGTACATGTGATTGTCATGCTTGTTAAGTTTAAAATTCCAAATTTTGTATGGCTTTTTCTAATGAAGTTTTGTAATTTAGTTAGTAGAATTTTATTGAAAAATTTTAAGTAAAGTTCAACAATAATTTATGAATTACTTAAATTTCAGATTCATACATTTTTATTACCTTCTCAAATTGTTATTTATAAAAAAATGGTTTGATTTGCAAATCATATATGCTCGATCACATCACAGACATTGTTACTACGCACAACATCTACAGCTTCAATACGAATAGCAAAAATGACTATTACATGTTGTAATAATGCGGTTTCCGCATTATTTTTCTGCAATGTCAGTCACAGCCAGCGAAGCACTGCTAAAATTTTAACAAAGGGGCTCTAATATAGGTAAGCCTTTCAACATATAGGTTCAGCTATTGGCTTATATTGTGCCCCTTTTATGATCTTTGCCAAAATGGTCTTTTATGGTTTTATTATGTTAACTCAATCTTGAACATATTCTGCAAATATGATGCTACTGAAAGTGGTCTATAACTTTGGAGTTTTAAGACGTCACAATTGAAAGATTGATTGATTGACTTTCAAACCAAAAGTATTTTGTGAAGTAATATCAGCTCTTTTTACAAGGCCTTCTTTAAAGAAAGAGCAGGTGCCCTTGATTTTAATGATTTTACTAATTTTACTATCTTTTGAATTAAACTTTATATCTGTTTTTATTTTTCTTGCTTTTTGATTGTACCAAATCATTGTCTATAGTATATGTGAGATTATCCCTAATAAATACGTTTGGAAAATTTGGCAAATATTTACCAAATATTTGGAAAAAATGTTTAATTTTTGTAAACGGCAATTTTCCAAATATTTGGCAAATATTTGCCAAATAATTACGAAATTATCCAAATTTGTACATTCCATAAATTACTGCTTATTTGATAAAAAAACATGTACATAATATATAATATACTATTTTGTATTTTAAAACCAAATAATGGCAATTTTAAGTTTTCAATGATTTAAATTGAAAACAATTAAAACATTTATATATATGAGAAAAATGTATGCAAAGTTTAATTATGCACATAGTACTACCTGAAAGCAAGGAACATCACGTGTGTTTTTGTACTTTTTATGTTCATGCAAGAAATAATTTTTAAATTTAGCATAATTATAATGCTTAAATTATAGTGCATAGTGGTAAAAATTTTGAGCAGATTGTTATATAATATATACAAACAAAACTGGTTTAATTCTAACTTTGCATTAATGTAAATTTTAATATTGACTGACATGTCAATGCTTTCTTGCTATTTGAAGGTTGTTCAAACTCTCTTAACTGTGTGCAATCAGTGTTGATTGTCAAAACTAGCTGTATACATTTAATGTATACTGTGGAAGCAGTCTGCTTAACTGCTATTCTAAATAAACAAAAAAAGTTTGATGGAAACAAAATGTTATATAAGGATCACATTGTTAGATAAGTATGTAGAAAATTGAAAAATCACTTAATAAAAAATTTGGAAAGTTTGGCAAATATTTGCCAAATCTTTGGAAAATTTGCCCAATATTTGGCAAATTTTTGGAGAATTTGCAAATTATTTGGAACGGATTTCTAAATATAATCCAAAAATTTGATACTAATTTGGAATTATTTTTCCAAACTTTTTTAATAGGGTAGCATATATCAAAAATTTATTTAGTAGGCCATGCATAAGAACAGATATTGTGTATGTGTGATTTTATTAGAAAACGTTTGCTGAATTTGTTAAATTCTCCTTCCAATTCTTGGTATCAAAATGCAGACAAAAGTTTAGTTTCATTATTAATCTTAAGCAAACCAGGATTTTTTAAGAAATTTGTATAGCTTTTTGAAAAAGAATATTTCCTATAACCTAGAATAGGCATGAAAAAAGGTCTGTGAGCACAGGCTCTGAACATGGCATCATTATTTGTTTTTGTTGTTCCATGACCTTTATTCTCTTTCTACTAGTCTTACCTTTTATCAAACCCTGTTAAGAAATATTGAAAGCATTTCGCATGAACACACCGTTGGGTTGTGATGGCTTATGCTATAATAAAGATTTGTTTTAAAACATTATTTTGCTTAAAGTATTTGCAAGTAACTAATTTTTTCCAATGAGAAACACATTTTTCTAGAATAATTCAAATTCTTTCTGCACCTAGTTTTCAGAAAATGAATTGATCTAAAAGATTGAAGAGTCTTCTCCACATATACATAAACAGAAATAATTTAAGTGTAATGGTTGGTCGCATTTGCTTTACTTTCTCACAACTGCACATTAAGTATTGAGAGAGTTTAAATTTTAATTTAAAAAATTAGCATTTTTAAAGAAAAATAGGAAAAATATTTCATTTTTAAAGCATGCTTACTAATAATCATGTCCATATTTATTGATTTACAATTTCCCTAATAGACGTGGAGAAAATTGCTTGAAAATGTGGGCAGTTGTGTCATTTCAAATCTTCATCAATCTGCTTAAAGTTAAAGAATGTTGAAATTTCTCATCCATCTCCTGAATACATGTCAGCTTCTTTGGGTGACAATGTTAGATACAGGAAAGTGTATTGTAATTTAAATGATCTCAATGATTGAATTTCTGTAGTTTTGATCATGTTAAAATTTATTGGGGGCTCAGCCCCCTCCACTACACCACCACTGTTCACAGCATGACAGAAAACACACCTGAGTTCATTTCAGACAGGAAAATTGGTCTACCCTATTTAAATTGATGATGGAAAATAATTTGGAAATTTGATAAAAGATCAAATTCCAGAAAAAATGTGTTTTTGTCAAATGTAATTATACAAATTTATGAGGAAGCAATGTGTAAACTCAATAGATGTCCAATTGCCAGCCTCATTGATCAAATGAATATGCAGTAGGTTAGTGATTTCTATTAGTTGAAACAAGATTAACATGTATATTTGTATAATATTTATTATCAATTAAATTTTATTTTAAAGAGGTCCAAAAAAGAATACAGCAAAAAATATGTTCAGCTAAGTCATTCTGGCTTTGACTTAAACAAAGCCAGAACAGAACTTTAAATTTAAAACATCATTTACCAAAAAAAAGAGAATTCATTAGAGACCTGTAGGAATTTTGATTTGTATTTAGATACCAGTCTAATGTTATAATGGAATATAAAGTTGTAACAAAGGGCATTATCAATAAACTTTTATCAGATTTCAGTGGTTAATTATCTTTTGTTAAATTATTGGATCTGGTAAACATGCAACTTACCTAAATAATATATGTGGCAATTGTGGTGGATAAGTTGGTGATTGAAGTAAATGATGTCAAATAAGATTTATCAATGTATTTTATATTTAACTTATTGATAATTATTTTCTATCTTCAACAATTAAGAGGGGTAAATGGAGCCTTAACTAAATTAGACTTAGCAACTCATTATTTAATGTCAGCAAACTTGGTTGATATAACAATCTTTTTTGTTTACTTAAATATAAATTATCTAAATAGCTAGAGTTCTGATTCCCAAGCTGTTTGAAAAGGAAGTCAACATTGCCAATGATCAAAAGAGAGGGTTGCAGTTATATGTTAGATAGGTTATTGGTGCTCAACATAATTCAATGTTAAACTATTCTATATTATTTAAACCAGGACATTAATACAAACATATTAACTAAATGTGTAATGAGAGTAAAGTCTTGAGGACTCACTATACAAATTAATTGTGAATCCATATATTGGGTCAGTGAAATCCAGTTAATTAGCAGTGGAGAGGACAATCTAAACACTTGTAGATAATACTTGCAGGCTTATTATAGATGTGTTTAGTGTTACATGTAGGGACTAATGGTTTAGAAATTTGCAACACTGATGAGGGAGTGTTGAAACAAATACTAGTAATGATACTAGTGAGAGACAGGAACTGAAAGTTCAATTGTTGAAGGTATGGGGTTTCACATTCGCACAAGCTCTAGTTTCACCTTTGAAATGCAGCTTAAATCTTGGCATATTTCTATTCACTTCAGGTGTAAAATTCATTGCAGGACAAGGTATTAGAAATGTGATAATTTTCCAGGGTTCTGTTTGAGTGACTTCAAATTCTCTATTAAATAAAATTCTATTGTTAATTTGTGTGCAGTCCTGCACCCAAATCCATACTGTAGAATCGCGGGGTGCGTCTAGCAGCTCAAGCAGTACGAAGGTTGCAGAAGATTACCATCGCCAAGAACATCCCATGCACTAACAAAACAATTGAAGATTGGTAATTCGCCAATTTCATTGTAGAAAAAAGTAATTCCAAGACAGTTAAAGTAGTGACCAATTCACATGGCATCTCGCTGAAGCCAAGCCATTGAATCCATCCTTACAAATCCAAGGTGCCAATTGTGTGTCTCAAGTTGTAATTTCTAGCTCAATACAAATAATTTATCTCCGGGTTTATCTACTCAGCTCATGTAATAAGATAGTAAATAACATGTAGTTACCACTTATTCGTGTATGCCAATGGCATAGTATATTCAAGGTGTGTTTTAATTTGTGCATTTTTGATCAATAGATGTTATAGTTCTTTTATTCCCTATGCCTATACATAGCCTTAAAGCGACCACAATATGGGCTAAGCATCTGTCAAGGAGCGGAGTTCCTCCTACATTAGCGACGGATCTTACAGTTTCATTACTATAAAATTCATACCAGAGCATAAATGGTTAGTAAGATATAATATAATAGAAAAGCAAATGGTATCCAGCAAGAACGAAATTTATTTGACGTTTGCTTACAATTGTATTCCCTATTTATACAAAAGTAGGAAATATTTACCGTTTTTACAAAAGTTAGTTTCCCTCACAAATTAACTGAGCAATTACACGTAATTCTAAAGCTTTGAGGTGACAAACACTAAGTTCAAAACTTAGGTTCGAAATAATCAAAAATTGACAATTCATTAACAAAATAGCACTGATTTAATTTGAGAGTGCCTGAAAATTAAAGTAAAAATAAAAAAAGGCCCTGAGTAACTCTACATGCCCCCCCATTGCATGGTTAAGGCTGTGGAAACAGTTGGACTGTAGGACCACACAACAACTTTTGGGCTTCTTCAATCATCTCTTTGGCCAATATGTCATCCCAGGATGAAACTTCTGTGTAGTGGGGCCGCCTGGTGACCTGCATTAACGCTTCCTGTTGAGTGACGGTTTTGCTGCGTAATCTGAAATATTTGAGCTCTGGTAGCCTCAAACTAATAGGACAGTTTTGTCGCAACACATTTAACCTCCAGGTGAAGGTATCATAGAAATGCTCATAAAGGCGGAGGCCCTTGAGTGCGATAAGGAGTGTCATCAAGGCGTTGGTGTCTGAGGTGTGTGCATCTTCCATGCTAATCTTGGTGTCGGGATAAAAGTGAAGGAAAACATCCCTGAGAGATCCCATATGGGTAGCATGGTCGACGAAGAGCAAGCAATACTCTTTTACTTGTTGCAGCGTCATTTCTTTGGGGTCTGTTATGCTGGCACACAGCATGGTAATGATCTCAATACACTTGGTTACATCGTAACAGCAGATTATGGTCTCAGCTTTATTAGCCCACATCAAGTCACCTCTGGCTTGAAATAGAATGACAATGCAAGGGTCTAGTGAATTGATGGTTTGATGAATTTTCTCTAGTTGAGTAGAGATAAGCTGGCCTTTCTGAAAAATATCCTTGATAGTTAGCTTTCTATAGATGTATATGCATTTGGGGTTGCCACCTTCTAGCAATGTGTCACGGGTATCCTTGTACTCCTTAGTCTGCAATTAATGTGGTCTGTGAGATGGGCAGAGACTTTCTTCTTTCCCTGGCACACTCTCCATGATGGCAGAATGAGAGGTGTCATCAAACAAGGTGGTGGGATGAAGAGAAGGTTGTTTTGCTCGATGTTATTTTCCAACTGGGCAAAGCTAGACTTATTCTGAAGGGAAGCTGTTGCAATTGTAACAGGGTAGTTAATCTTGACATCCTTGATAGAATCCCAAAAAGCACTACGGAGTCTGTGGCTCTGTAGATTTTCAATTTAAGCAGTGGAGAGATGAAGGTGGGCAGTGGTACATTCTACATCCAGGGCGAGTTGTCATCCTGGGTGATAGTAGAAGTACGAGCTCTTCTTTAGTTAGCATTTCCGTGAGGCACCATTTCATGAGGCCTAGGATGTCATTGTCGCTGTTGGGCTCCACAATGCGATCAACTATCACTGGTTTCTCTGTGAATTCTTCCAGGCGGTGCTCAATTGTTAAGATCTGTTTGTTATCAGTAAGAGACCAGGCGGGCGTGAGGTTAGTCGAGACTGCGACCCCTGAAAACTTTTCTAGGTTAACAATGAGGGCTTTTGTTGCTGGTGATACCTCGATCACTGAGGAGGATAGGAGCTCTTCCTCACAGTAAAATTGTTTGGGTGTTTTCATTGTTTGCCCTAAAACAGTGATTGGGATGACTTCACCATCCTTGGTAGCTTGTTGCTGGGTTTGTGTAAGTTTACTGTA
The DNA here is from genome assembly GCA_900660155.1 of Hofstenia miamia. Classification (NCBI taxonomy): domain Eukaryota; kingdom Metazoa; phylum Xenacoelomorpha; order Acoela; family Hofsteniidae; genus Hofstenia; species Hofstenia miamia. The sequence continues at coordinate 225,053 of CABFPE010000190.1, forward strand.
CCCACACTCTGAATAATTGAGCCGTTCTAGGTTGAATAAGATTTCCATGTGGTTCAAGACATTGTAGTGACCAACCAATTCAACTAACTGTTTAGTGGCGCCATATTCACAGCGCATGAGTTGACTTGTGCACAGAGGTGCGTACTTGGAGTTAAGAGAAGGAAATTTGGTCTTTGCGATTGCTCCCCACATGTACTTTTTGAGGGTATCTGAGAAGATATTTAAGTCGGAAAATGCGACTCCTAATTGGTTGACGATCATCTGAGGTGGGAGGCGACCAAGGGGTCCACTGGATCCGATAAGATGAGCGTAGAATTTCTCAAAACATTCCATTGTTTTCTTATTCTTCCCAGGTGAAGCAGGCAATGAGCAAGAGTGGAGCAACCAATTCTTAACCTTCCAGGCTGCAGGACCAATAGCAAGTTCATGTTAGCACTTTTTCGCGAGTTTTTCTCTGGTGGCTTTATCCATAGGCAGCTGAAGATGAGGATCAACTGTAAGGAAAGTGGCAAGAACCCACATGGCTCCACAAGACTGGATTGCTGGAGCGAATTTTTTTGAGAACATTTTCTCTGAGAAGTTCTGGCGATCTTGTGTGTCATGGGACAGACGTAACTCTGCAAGTGTTCTTTTGACTGATCTGTGATACTGGGATGTAGGGCTCCGAATGTTAATGGTAGGCCATTGTGTCTCTGGGCTGTGATCGGCTTTCAGGTTTGTCCATATCTCATCAATTTCTTGTAGGGTAGCAGCACTTTGTGAAAACGCAAAACTGACATGAAGATCGGAGACATCAGAGCAAAGGCCAGGCGAGCTAATGTTGATTGACTCGAGTGATTGAGCCTGGATGCATGTATCAATTATCAGATGAGTATCAACTGCGAGATGGTATGTCGGAATTTTCTTGCACAAGACCAGATCAGTGTAGATGATCTTGGTAGCCGAGATTATGTGAGTATTGTACATACTGGTAGGCTGATAGGAGCTTTTGTACAGAATGGTGAAGTTCTCCATGTGAAAGTGTAGACTTTCAACTTCACTCTGTGTCTATGACAAAGGGAATCAAGTCGACTGAACAAGTTAGATCCTTAGTGTTAAATGTCCATTGCAACCTATTCTTCATTTCTTCTGATATATTATCTCTGACTAAACAGACAGCTTTCTGAGTAGCAATAAAGTACGGATGCAAGATCTCATCTCCAACCTTAGATGTTTTGGCCTTATATTCCTTGGCTTTGTGAGACCTAATACTAGCTGATTTGCGGGAGGAAGGACTGGAACTAGGAGGGGTTTTGAGTCAACACAGGGCGAGGTCAAAAGACACTCTATGCTCCTCAGATTCACGCACAGAGTGTTGTCTCTGTGCATAGTCATCTGAGGTCCACTCCTGCTCAGAGAGTTGTCTCCCCCCATAGTCGTGGCTGCTACAGGTGTCTTCCACTGGGTGTTCTCTCTTTTGGGAGGTGCCTTTGTCTGATCGTCTAGGCATTGTTGATCACTTCGTTTCATCTCATGGATTGATTTGTCTTTGTACTTGGCGTCTTGTTGGGGGTTGGTTCTCAGTTTGTTTCATAGTTGCTAAACAAAGATATAAGGTTAAGGTCGCATTCCTNGCAAAAGTGCAAACTTTCAACTTCATCCAGGAAGGTATCCTGGTATTCTTCTTTTAAAAACATAACAAGGCGTATCTTCTCCCCTTTGGCAAGTTGATAGGCTATTTCAATCATTTCCATGATTCAGGGGTGGTTTAACTCATTGACACAAAAAAAGTAGACTACTAGTAGGTTGTCAAAATCAATGTTAACATATTCAAACTTCTTTATCTTTTCTTTACTGTTCAGAAACATAGTGTGAACAGTACTTTGCCAGTAAGGTCACACTATGCCAGCTAACATCTTAGAATCATAACAGATAATCGCATTGATCTGAGGTCTATGCTCTGCATCTATGACAAAGGGAATCAAGTCGACTGAACAAGTTAGATCCTTAGTGTTAAATGTCCATCACAACATATTCTTCATTTCTTCTGATATATTATCTCTGACTAAACAGACTGCTTTCTGAGTAGCAATAAAATACGGATGTAAGATCTCATCTCCAACCTTAGACAATTGGCTTTACATTCCTTGGCTTTGTGGGACTTAATACTAGCTGAGTCACAGGAGGAAGAACTGGGACTAGGAGGGGGTTTTGAGTCAACACAGGGTGAGGTTATGTTAGACAGTTGGGCAAAAGCCACTCTATGCTCCTCTGATTCACACACACAGAGTTTTCTCCATGCATAGTCATCTCAGGTCAGCTCCCACACAGAGAGTTGCCTCTGAGCATAGTCACAGGAAGTCCACTCCCAAGCAGAGAGTTGTCTCCCTTCATAGTCATGGCTGCTACAGGTGTCTTCTGCTGGGCGCTCTTGTTTGCAGGAGGTGCCTTCATCTGATCATCTCAGTTTTGTTGATTGCTTTGTTTCATCTCATGGATTGATTCGTCTTTATACTTGGTGTCTTGTTGGGGGTTGGTTCTCGGTTCTTTTCATAGTTGCTAAACAAAGATATAAGGTTAAGGTCCCATTCCTGGGTATTTAAATGGTCTAAATATCTCTGATCTCTAGCTTTTCATTTAGGCAAAATATGAGTAGCTATAGTGTTGCTACTATTACCAAGGTTACTATCATACTCGACCTGTGTAAGGTCATCTTCCTCACATTCAGTGAGGTTATTGTAATACTCTATCTCATTTACTCCGTCATCAACAAGAGAAAACTTGTTATTATTGTCAATGACTGCATTTTGTATATCTTTGATTGTTCATCTAAGTCACTGGAAATGGGCGACTTTACCATTATCTAATAAGTACCAGTGGTGATCCAACACCTTGACAATTTTAAAAGGTCCTTGCCAATTAGTGGCAAGTTTTTGTACCTGGTTAGCATCAGTGAACTGATGAGGAAAATAAGCAAATACAGAATCTCCAATTTTGTGAGGTTTGCCATACAGCTTTTTATCAAAATTTCTTTTCTGGGGAATAACAGACTGATTGGTATTCTGCCAGATAGAGAGGTGCACTTTTTGGAATTCTTTCAGCATCCAGTTCACAAAGTTTTCCAAGGTTGGCTCATTGTAGTCTGGGAACATGATCAACAAAGGAGTGCTTGCTTTGCGGCCAAACACGGCTTTGAAAGGGCTTACTTTGGTGGTGGAGTGCACAGTGGTATTGTAAAAGAATTCGACCACTTCTATGACGTATCTCCAATTTCAGCCAGCTGTGCGGGCTAAAGTGACTCTGATCAGTTTAATAATGATGTGGTTCAGTTGCTTGATGACGCCATTTGACTGAGGATGGTAAGCAGTGGTGAAATTGTGCATGATCTCTAGTTCTTTCATGAGAGTAGACATTAAAGAGTTTTCAAACTGAGGACCATGGTCGGACACCAAATGCTCCATAGGCCTGAGCTTAAAGATCCAGTCTTTCACAATTATTTTGCTGACGACTTTGGTGGTGGTATTGTCAAGAGGAATGAGTCGTGTGTACTTAGTAAAATGGTCTATCAAGACCAACAGATATTGAAATCCTTGCTCATCCCTTGATAGTTTTTTGATGTCCATGTGGACCACTTTGTTCATTCTTTCGCCAAACCAACTATGGAGCTCGGCTCTCTGCTATGGAAAGTGTCCAGCTCCTTGAAGCAGGCATGCTTCACACTTATTGATTACATCTTGTACCATGGCTCTAATACTGATGGTAACATAATAAGCATTAAAGGTTCTTTCTGTCTGGATAATCCCAAGGTGTCCACGTTCATGGATCTTCCAGATGAGATCTTGCTTGAAGTACTCTGGGATCAGCAGATGGTTGTTCCTGCTATGCGCATAGAGAAGTCCAGCTTCAGTAAGCTGCCAATGATAATGTTGAAAGTAACTTTTTGCAAAGTCACTGATAGCGTGATCAGGATTCTTGATTTTAAAGATGATTTCAGACAACACTTTGTCATGTAATTGATGGGCGGCAATCTCCTTTTCAGAAATCTCCTCCTTCACCATAATAGGGAGGATTGCTTTCCTATTTTGATCTGCATTGATATCAGGGAGGAGCTCATACTCACAAGCAGGGATGAATCCAAATGGAGTGTTCTCACCTGGTGGCTTTCACAGGTCTCTCTTGTAGCTTGGCAGAGTGGTGAAATAATCAGCATTGAGATGCAATCTTCCAGGGCAATGAGTGATTGTAAATAAGAAGTCATTAAGGTATTCCAACCATCTGGCAATGATGTTTGACTTGTTGCCAGAGAATTTTTTAAGCCATGCTAGTGCAGAGTTTTTGGTGTGCACAACAAATTGGCAGCCTAGAATGAAGAATTGAAACTTCTTCAGACTCTCAACAAGTGCCAGCATTTCTGATTTTGTAGCTCCATAGTTCAGTTTAGCATTGCAGAGCTTCTGGCTGAAATATTGTACAGGACATTCCTGGCTGTTGATCACTTGGCTGAGCACACCACTGATGGCGACTGAACTCGTGTCACAATTGATGATAAATTCTTTCATGTAATCTGGTGTGTTCAGACTGGGGATCCATCTGAGCTCTCACTTCACAGCATCCAGCTCTTCTTGTTCAGCCCAAGTCCAACAAAATTCAGTGTTCTTTCTTAATAGGTTAGAGATGTGGTTGGTTTGGTTGGTTAATTCAGAAATGAATGAGCCATAATAGTTAAGAAAGCCCATCAGGCATTGGACGTCCTTGTGTGAGTGTGGAGTCTCAACCTGATCAAGATGGTCTTTTGCATTGTTTTTAATCAATATTCTCCCGGGTTTGATTACTCTGCCTAGGAAGGTAACTTGTGGCGAAATGAGTGAACATTATTTCTATTGACCTGGGGTCCAGAGTTGTACAGGATCTTAAGAGTGTGATCCAGTTTATCTAAGTGATCAGAGAATGTGTGTCCAGCAACGAGAATATCATCCATGTATGCGGTGATCCCAGGTTCAAGAACATTGGTGCCATTCTGTAGTACATGTGTGACATAATGCTGAAATGTGGCCAGAGTATTGCAGAGCCCAAAGGCCATGTACTTCCACTCAAAGAGGCCATAAGGCATAATAAAAGCAGTTTTCGGAATGTTGGCAGGCTTCATCAGTATCTGCCAATAGGCTTTACAGAGATCCAAGCATGAAAATAACTTGTACTTGCTGGCATCATAGAGGAGGTCCTTGATGTGAGGTAACGGATACACATCCTTAGTTGTAATATCATTTAATCATTGTAAATCAATGCAGAGGTGGTACTTCTCTCCTTGGCAAATGAACACCATAGGTGCAGCATACAGGCTATTACTATTCTGTATAATCCTGCTTTCAATGAGATCACTCAGGATCTGTTCATATTCTGCTCTTAGATTCTCGGGTACCCTTTGAACTGGCAACAGAATGAGGTGATCACTCTTGGTTTCAATGGCATGTTGTTTGCCAACAGCTTTTCCAACACTGATTGATCCGTAATTAAACACATCATGATGCTGGCATAAGAGGGCAGAGAGTGCGTCACATTCTTGTGGACTCAGATGTCCATGCGTTTTCTTGTTTACAACTGGGATCTGGACTGGATCACTTGTTTCACTGAGATTGTGAATTGCAGTAAGAACACGCAGACAGGCTGCAACCTTAGGTTTGAGCCAGACTGGCATCACGACAATGGATGTCTTTGTGGGATCCATTCAGATCAGGCATGCAGAACTATTAAGTACAGTGACGTAAGTCTTTCCACAAGAAATGTGGCAGAGGTCCAGAGAAAGATGTAAACTGCGGAGGCGTTTTCCCCTTTGTCCACAAATCATGACGTCCCCCTCATAAGGAGAGCTCGTAGTGATGGCAACTCGTCACCTGTGCCATGGTTCCACAATGATTGTATGTGTGAAAGTTAACAAGATATCTTGGTTACAAGTAGTAATCAGTTCCTCCTGTGGCTCACTTTTGCAAATAGAGAGAGTGTTGGTTCCATAATCAATTACACATGCATTTCTCTTGAAGTCATTCCCAAGGATGACATTGTACGGTAGAGGCTGATTGCAGGTGTCAACCACAATGAGGTCCACGCGAAAACATTCCTGATGGATGCATAACTTGAGATTGTTAATCTGGCTCTTCAGCAAAATTGTATTCCCTAAAGCGTCCAATAAATGAGCAGTGGAAGGTAACAGATTTTCTCTCTGTAGGCAAAGCTTGTCAAAACAGGTGTCACTAATGATGGATACAGAAGCTCCTGTATTGATGGTAGTGTTAATTAGTAATCTGTTCACGCCCGCAGGGATGATGTTAGTGTGTAGCCACGAAGTTATCACCAAAACATCATGTGCACCATTTTTGGGAGGTGGCACTCCAACTAATTTAAATGGTTGACAGACTCACCCAGGGTGTTGGGAGTACATGCTTCAATGGAAGGCTCATCAATGACGATACCATCCCCATCTGCAATTAGGCAGATAACAGCCCCACTCTGGTTATGGATATGGGCGGACTGTCTTTCAGTGTCCGTATTTTTCTGCACTGTAGCAGAACTTGAAGAAGTTAAAGATTTTGTGGTAGGTTGACCCGTCTTCAGGTTGCCGGCATCCCTCTCAATGCGTGTAGTATTTTGTAGCACATAAACAACACTGATCGCCTTCTTAATAATGGAGTATAAATCATCTTCCAGATCACATTTAAGTTTGAGGCGGCTCCTGATGGTAGAAGGAAATCCCTGACAAATGTAAGAGATTGTGTCTTGAGTATTCTGGAGTTAGTTTGCTGAGGCAAACGAGTCTATCAACTTGCATTATGTAGGTTCTCACATTGTCTCCCTTCTTGAAGGGAGCATCTTATACTGCTGTTTGATGTGAGGCACTTTGTAGTGGTCCTTGAAGTGACCAACAAGTAACTGGTAATTTGTCTTAACTTCCCTATCCAGCATCATATACTGATTGTATGCGAGGCCTTGAAGGAACATGGGAAATTGTGTGGTGGCTGCGTCCTGAGTGGTTTTGTACTGTTTCATAGTTAACTTGAACAGAAAGAGCCACTTGTTGAACGACTGCAACATTTCGTCAATTTTCCCAGTAAATTTAGGCAGTACTGAGTGTCTATTAAAGAGATTTGATTGTTCATTCACTGGTGCTTTGGTGGGCAAAATGGATTGAGTGAAGTGTGGCTGACGAGTTGTGATAGATCTGATAGGGTCACTCAGAGGAGAAGTCGGAACAATCATAGTGGTGGGAGTAACTGAGACATTTACAGGTGCCAAAGGCACAAATGTTACGCTCAGAGTACACGAGCTTGGCATAGCTACTGTAGTTAGCATTGCGACTGAGTGAAGGTAGGTGCTCCACTGGTAAAAGAAGTAATGGGGGTAACGAATGGTGGCATCACTGGGGACAGAGTAGGTGCTGACAAAGCATTAGAGAAGTGGGCAGACATTGCCTGTGATATAACAGTTGAGAACTTTTCTGAAAGAGCATCAAGAGCTCTGTCCAAAAGGGCGCAAGTTACATACTCAGGTTCCTCTGGAGGAGTCGGAGGAGGATGCGGGTATGCTCCAAGGCTGAGATTGAATCAAGCAGGTGTCTCTCACGCTGCCAAGCAACAGTGGCTTGTTGCCTCATTTCGGCTTGTAGGGCGTCAAAGTGGGCTTCACAGGAATGGCACTGCGAAATTTGTTCAGCTAGGACTTCTCTGAGTTGTTGAACCTCAGGTGTTGGTGACTCGGAATGAAATGACGGGGTTGTATACATAAGAAACAGATTTGACTGAGTGGCAGGAAAGTGGGTTTCTTGTGACAAAACTTCAGAGGGTGTGGATATACCAGAACCAGGTTTAGTGGGGGTAGGAGTTGGTAAAACAACAACAGAATTAAGTCCAGTGTTGCAAGGGACAGCGTCCAAGCTGCCAGCACTCACACAGGGGAAACCCTGTGTGGGAGTCCCATTATGAGAATTAGAAAAATCCATCTCCATAAGAACAAGTATAATTAAACAAGTAAAAGTAAAGTAGAAGAAAAGGTTCCAATAACAATTCCAATAATGTAGGAGAAACATCCAACTGTGTAGGAGAAATAAAAGCACTTAACAGATGGTAGCAGGGCATAGGTACACAATCCAAATTCTAGAAGAACGAGACTAACCAATATAGCACTAAGAACAGGTAAGAGTCAGAGCTTGGTGACAGCATCAGATCACAGAGCTGACAAATGTAAAACTACGCATAAGGTGAAGTTGCACATTGATGGGTGGTGAAGTAGATCGCGGTCAGAGGAAATCCATCCTAGCTGACTCACACCCAGTAGAAAAATGAAACCAAATACAATAGAAAAACATCATAACAGTTCTGTTTCACTTCACAATCACCAAGTGAAAAACAGGCGACTGCTTTGGTAGGTGCACAAACTTCACAACTGGAGTACATCTCTGAACGTCAATCCATCTGCACACAGTAACAGAATGGAGTAGATAGTTTAACTGACACTCCAGAGTGTCCAAGAATCACGTCAGGGTCACTATGGAGAATTGCAGGGTGTGTCTAGCAGCTCAAACAGAAGATTACCATCACCAAGAACATCCTGTTCTCTAACAAAACAATTGAAGATTGGTAGTTCGCCAATTTCATTGTAGAAAAAAGTAATTCCAAGACAGTTAAAGTAGTGACCAATTCACATGGCATCTTGCTGAAGCCAAGCCATTTGAACCCATCCTTACAAATCCAAGGTGCTAATTGTGTGTCTCAAGTTGTAATTTCTAGCTCAATACAAGTAATTTATCTCTGGGTTTATCTACTCAGCTCATGTAATAATATATTAAATAATGTGTAGTTACCATGTATTCATGTACGCCAATGGCATAGTATATTAGAGGTGTGTTCTAATTTGTGCATGTTCAATCAATAGATGTTGTAGTTCTTTTATTTCCTATGCCTACATGTAGCCTAAAGTGACCACAATAAGGGCTCACATCTGTCAAGGAGCGAGTTATCACCCCAGGCACAGTGGAGTTCCTCCCACATTATTTACTGGATCTTACAATTTCATTATTATAAAATTCATACCAGAGCTAAAATGGTTAGTAAGATATAATATAATAGAAAATCAAACACTATCCAGTGAGAACGAAATTTATTTTAAGTTTGCTTACAATCAAATTCCCTATTTATACAAAAGTTAGTTTCCTTTGCAAATTAACTGAGCAATTACATGTAATTCTAAAGCTCTGAGGGGAAAATCACTAAGTTTGAAACTTAGGTTCAAAAAAATCACAAATTAACAATTCATTGCTAAATAGGACTGAATTAATTTGAGAGTGCTTGAAAATTAAAATAAAATAAAAAGAGGCCCTGAGTGACTCTACAATAACAGCTTGATATCTTGCATGAGCATGCTGCTCCATACCATCAGCAAAGCAATGGCATAGTAGAACAACTAAATAAACCTTTAATTAAACTAATTCACATCACTACTTCCAGAGTGGGATGCAAATATTGGAGATACATACTTCCCCACATTAAATACTTTCACAATACTAGTGTTGACTCTTACACCTTTCAAAGTGACATATGGTCATAAAGCCAATACACCACTAGCAATAATGTACAAGCAGTACAAACCACTACCTAAAAACAATTACATCAAAGACCTGATGCAACAACTCCAGGAAATACATGAAACCATTTGCATGTTCAATAAGAAAAGCTTTGTCCACCAAATATGCAATTATAACAAGAACATATATGGCCAACCCCATCAAGTCAGATTCAAAGTTTACTCATTTACTCCAGTACAGACTACTGATGACAAACAAATACATAAGCTTGCAACATCCTGGACCAGTCCACACACAATTACAAAAGTGTTAGAGCATAATAACTACATTTTTGATTACAGTACAACTAGAAATTTCCAATCACTACATAGAACTATCAAAGATATAGAACATACAACAATTAACAACAAACATGAATTCCAAATCATAAATAATGACAATAAGACTTTTACATGAATGCCTAAGCTAGATGAACTTGCCTAAATGCAAAGCATGAACAAAAAACACAATTAATCCCACAGACTGGGATCTCAATCTTAATTTTCTTTTTAGCCCTCAATTGAATGAAGTGAACTCTGTCCAAACACTCCAGCAGCAAGAGCAGCACTCCTCATTACTCTAATTGTTGTTGCAAAATCAAACACTCACACTGAACTAGGAGTCCACCTTTGCATCCATCACATAGGTTGGTGGAAACAACACACCTATTTCAGGAGCAATAGCCCAATCACTACCAACACACTCACATGTTGGAGCTTTGAACCCTTCATCCTCTCCATTGTACAGCTTGGAGAGCAAAGGCATTTCAAGTGGTCATTCAACCTTGCCAAGCACCTACCTGTGGTACAGCTTGGGTAGCCATCTCACAGAGGGGTCTGACATGGACATTGAACATTGATAAATGAAAATTGGAAACTAGTATTACTGAGGAGACAGTGTTAAAACCATTTGTTTTACAACAATCTAAGAAATGTCAGCATTGTTCATGCTCCCCCTTAGTTCTGGATCTTCACAGAGATCTGCCTCTCAGCAATACTCACTGGAATAGCAGCAACAATATCATGCTCATCTTTCATATATTGGATCTGAGGCTTTACATCCTTACTTTATTGCCACTAGAACTGCACATTGCATTTCCAAATCTCAGCTACCTTTGGAGACAAAACTGTTCATTAACAAACAATTGGATACTTCTAATCACAAAGTTAGTTGTTCTGTTCTACCTTATCTTATAGATGTAGAAAACGATCCAGCTATCAACACTCTTATTTTTTATATGCATCAGATGCATTAAGTGATGAACCACGCCTACTATCACGGTACTGTTCATACTATTTTCAAAACAGAATTTCATCTTACCAATTTTCATTGTTTACTAACTTACAAGGACAATCTAATTATGCAATCTGAAGTTAATCTTTCTCTGGAAAACTTATTATTTATTTATTTCATTAAAACTGAAGAACTTTCTGATACAAAACTGATAGAGAAAATATCTCTAGCCTATAAACTGGCTAAAGCTTTGAAAATTAAATTTACTATTCTTGTTCTGGATACCAAGCAATCTCACTTAGTTTGAACTTAAACTTAGCTTGGATAATTTCTTTATTCTTTGCCCTACTAACTTTGCTGTTCATAGCTTACCAAATAAAAAATCCCCCCTACTGTTGCATTAATTCACATGGATTTGTTCTTACACAGAATTTGCCCAAGGCATCACATCATGGTTGAGAAATGCTTTGCAGTAGACATCTTATTACAGGCACAGTCATATGAACTTATCATGGAACAACCTACTCCTGCTACCATTACCAAAATACATGTAAGCTTTGCTTTTTCTCAATCAGTCAACATGTTAAATGATATCACCAGTATCTGGACTAATATCAAAGCTGATTGTCCAACTGAAAACAACTGGCCTTGCATCAACACATCATCACCATCTGGCAAATATCACTACTCTGGAGAAAGACTATTGCATAATATTGAACAAAGTCTAACTACTCAGGATCAAACTGATTTTAGGAAGGCTTTCTTCAAAGAATCATGAGCACCAAACGTCAATGGAAAATCAGCAGTCTGGTTTATCACTATATATTTAACTGAAGACCCCAAGTTAAAATTTCTAATATCTCACAAAACTTGTGACTCCATCTGAAAAAGCAAATTGCATGAAATCTTTGTCATTCCTATCTCTGTAAAATTAAATAATTGGCTTTTGTTTGAAATGGTGCTACTTATGTCACTACAAGGTAAACAAGCCCAACCTGCTAATCTTCTTGAGAAGTATTATTCTTGCATCATTAATAAGGACTAACCCCTCAGGTCTTTACCAATAACACTGATCAGCAATAAACTCACAATCACATCCAGAGATAGTCATATGCTTTCTGACACCAGCAAGAAATACATGTGGGGAGATACCTGTGACACAAAGTTGTTCTCTCTCTCAGATACCTGCACACCACTGTCATTGACACATCTCATTCACCACCAACAACATTTGATGCTTGATTATTACAACAAATCCAGCAAATATCTTTTGGTAATTAAAACCTACCACAGCAGACATTATCCAGAAAGTCCTTTACAACATTTTGACAACTACGTTGAAATATTGCAAAGACAGACCAAAATGCATCCCTATAGAAATTCTGGAACAAGCTATCCAATCACCACAGCAACTGCAAATCAATGATGAGATACCTCTAATACCATGCCACCAAGCTATTATCAAAGAAAATAACCTTGAAAAACTCAGTGCCAAACTACTACCTCCAACACCCAAATGGGTTAAAACTGACATATCAACCTATCTCATATGTGTCATGAAAGCAACGCCTGTTGATGCAAATATTGTCAATCACCAGTACAACTTCATAAAATAAACCAATATTATCTCATACATGAAAACTTGTTTTACAGAAGCATGATCTAAAACTGATATTGCTCTCTTACTTAAGCCACATTCACAACTAGCCTTCAACATGGAATATACAACCTTCAAATTTGACTTGTTAGACCACAATCAAATCCGTACATCCTCATTACAGCTCTGATAACCTATGGAAGCACATAGTTTGCACACAGGTGAACTATCCTGTTGCCATAGGTATTGCCAAATTGGACATCACCCTGACAACCAATATCTCAGTGGAAGAGGCAATTGAAACAGAAAACAATTACTGTATCCTGAGCCCACTCATCCACACTGCTATTATACAACCAGCATGGATATCAGCTCACAAGAAAACACATCATGTACACATCCTGCTACCTGAAGAGGATCAGTATATCAACAATCTAGGCAACCTCATCATGACTTCAAACTCAGAAAAATACAAGCAGAGCTGACAAAATTAATTCAAAATGATGACACCTCACATCTCTATGCTGATGGTAATGTGAAACTAGATTATGTTTTCCAAAATGGTAAACCTGTAGCCAATCAAATTGATCATCTCAAACACTCCCTCACTAAGCTTCTGTCTAAACCTGTTATCCTATTTTCTGGGATGAACAATCTCCTTTGGACAAATTTAATTCAAATGATGCTTAAATATTATGATGTAACAAAATGCTTTGAAATTATTACAATGATGTGAGCCAAAATCAATGATCCTGAACTAATTAAAGAGGTGATACTTAATGAACACATATCAATTTACTTTGATGAGGTTAAATCTCATACTAACCTATACTCTGACATCAATACTTGCATGATGCTACTCATGTCTCTAAAAGGATTATGTTTCTACTACAAGTTCTATAATATCCAGAAAGATCAATTCACTGTGAAATGCCTTACCTATATCTACACATATGCTCAACCCAAAGTTTTACAAATTTACCAAAACTCTTACAACTGAACTGGAATTGATTAGCTATGCAACCCACTCAACTGAATTTTCAGATATCTTATCTTGGAGTGATCCAAGTGCTATTTCACTGTTACAATATGCTCAAAAACTCACACAATCAGACATTGTCAAACTAGTGGATTAACAATAGCCCAGCTTAGGGGGGCATATGGCATCAACTACTGCAATACAAACATTTTCATATTTAGTAATTTGAAATTAATAAATAATAAATTGTACAATATTTACATGAATTTGTACCTGCCTTGATTGACATTTTATGTGTTAGACAATCTGTGTTATTTTTGAATGTTTAAATTTTCTGCCACACACAATTTCTAATATTAGTTATTACATTGCAAAAGGTCATGAGACACCTGCTAGTATTTATTGTATGCTTTAATGCTACTTTTTGTTTATAGAGTGTGTTCTTTTATGTTTAAATACTTCACTTTTTGTTGGCAAAGTTATAGATTTTACTCAAACTTTACAACTTGTTGCATATGTTATTTCTTTAAAATGCTTTTCTAAATTATCTGATTGTTGCTGGGGGTGCCTTTTTCAGGTAAAGCTTTACAAGTTCATCACTACAGCACTTTGGCAGGTTTAGGAATAGGGCTTTACACAACTGCTTGTCATTCATTATGCTTTATATTTTATTGGAGCACCTAAATTGCATGAGCTGAGGCCTGCACTGAGTTTAGGTATATTAGCACATAGGGTACACTTTGCACCCAAGAACTTATAGGGCTTCTCTCTTTCTTTATTTAAATTAGGGCTCCTGTCTAACATGACTCTTACTAATAAGGTTCTCTGTTTCAGGTCAGCCAAATGTCGCCATTCTCCCTTTCCTTACCTGATCTCCCAGCTACCTTTAACTTTTAGTAGGGATAGGCTCATTTAGCTCTGGAGTCAGTCTGTTAATTATTGAGACATCAGAAAATCCTGGTGTTTATCAATGCATATTTCCATGCCAATGCCACAATATGTTAAGGGAATATTTTGTAATTCTGAATAAAAAATAAGAGGATTGGAATTCAAAATATGCCATGAAAGAAGATAATTAAGTATTGTAAATATACATTAAAGAATAATTAGCTTTTCATATTGTGCACAAATGAGAAGCTGAAGTATTTTGTTTCATAACAAAATTTTATGCACATACCAATAAGGGTTAATGTATTACATTTCAATAATTATTATTGCTAAGGATAATTAAATTGTTCATTTAAATCAATACAACTGCATCACCAGATAACAAGGTTTTCCACTTCCAATCATCATCAATCCAACCTGCTTCATTATCTTCCATAGAGACTGCCATTCCATCAGCTCATGCATTGTGAGCTCAAGTGTTGTTTTGAAGTTTATATATACTGTGTGGTGCTAGCCAACAATTTACTAGCATTCTTTATTTATATATGCCAAATGTCTATACATATAATAGAACATCATGCCTTAAACCATTACAAATTATTTTTTGTTGTTGTGTTGAGCTTGTTTTTCTATCTAATGGGTTCTACATGTGCAACTCCTCACCCACAATGGCTAAGTTCTCAGACATATTATACCTTATGAAACTCTTAAAATGAAATTGAATTATTGTGATGATTTTAACTTAAGTATCTTAAGGAAAATTCTAAAATTTGAGTTTTGAGAAGAATAGGAGTACATTATTAGATCCAGGTCCCTCTAGAGAATCAAAACCCAACCACATAGGAAGAAAGTAATATCACTGATTGAGAGAAACTACTTCTGAGTCATTTTAAATAAGAAGTAATATGGAAACTTAAATTAGTAAAAAGGTTTTTGACACAATTGAGAACATATCTATACTAAGGGGGTTTAATTCTATCTACCCTGCAGAAGATGTGACATGGTAACAACTACTTGCAAGTGCAATGCCATATGTAGTAGGGGACAATACAATAATTAACCAATCACAATGCTTACTTTCCTGGAGTACCACTATTTTAGTGCAACACATTATGGGAGCATAAATTGATGGCACAATGAACTTGATCAAATTCTACTTGTTTACCAAGATGATCCATGTTCATGACAACCTACTTTCTGTGTGGAGTGACAAATTCTACTATTTGTTTATGCTGCAAAAGATATTCTAACAAAGACTTCAACTCATTTGATAACGCCCCTAAAAGTGGAAGACCAACATGATCTTCAACAGACAACAACATTCAGCAAATTGAAGCACTCATTGATGGTTATCATCACATCTCTATCCATAATTTGCATTACCTGTCAGCACTTAGCATTGTCAAAATCTATTATATTCTAAAAGATTAGCTCTAACCCCATAGTGTTTTTTTATATAGGTGCTCTACCAAGTATCAGATAATGTCAATTTGAAATGTGTACAGTGTGCAAAATCCATTATCAAACTGTTTGATCATTTGGGTGACTATATGTATGACCTTTACACTGTTGAAGAAGAAATGATTGTTCACTTTGACGAATTACCTACAAAATGAGGCTGCTATGTTTATTTAAAGAATTTGAGAAAGACTACTATTAGCATCATTGAGAGGAAAACTACAATAAAAATTTATGTTGTCAATTGCATTCACTTCTAACCAACACTTTGTGTCAACACTTACCCATCTGGCTCATTTATGGACTCAGAAGCAGTAAATAAGAAAAACATGTTATAAAAGGCATATAATCTGATCCACAATAGACAATTACATTGCCAGATGTCATGCATTATGCAACATAATTTGAATTTTTCCATAAACACAATATAAATTTGATAAAACAGAGTCCAGAATCACCAAACCTAAATTTACTTAATTAATGGGTGAATTCAAAAATCAAAGACTATCTGTGAGATAATGTAACATCCTCTACCAGGCATTATTACTATTTGTCTCTTGTTACTGCATAACATTAGTCATATCTCTGTGGGTAGGGATTTACCTGTTGCATACTGCTTGGCTGTTGTTTTGTTAACAAAAAGTAAACTAGAATTAACCATTCACTATTTAGGTGATGAAGCCATGCAGTAATCTATCCAATGATCAATGATGGGCATCTGCTTAAAGCTGATCTCCACATCCAGTTTCACCCTTTCCTTTGGTGTTCCATTTGGTTGAGTGCCACAACTCAGCTCATCAATACAGTTTATGTGTATCCTATCCTAGCTCAGTGCATACTCACTACATGACACAATTTGACTTAAAATCTTTTTTGTAAAAGTGTTCTATCTATTCACAACCTCACTTGTTACTAGCCACTCATTCAATACTACATGTAGCCATTCCCAAAATATATTGGCATTTCTAAATATATTAGTTTTGAACAGCTTCCTAACTTACATTTATAATTTAATACATGTACAGTCACTTTATCAGTCATTTATTGGTCATTAATTTGGATCTAAAATAATATTAGTATATTTCCTAAGTTTCAGTCATCCAACTGTTTGTTGACAGTTAATTATTTTAATACATGTAGTAAGTGATTGCTAGTTGACTAATCAAGAGAAAAACCCCTACACCTAACCTATGTGCACTTTCACAGTCTGGCACAGGGACCCTTGAATTGTTCTTTGTGATGGATCCAGACCACTACTAAACACCACTAGATTAGCTCAACATCATATTAAATATTCAAACCATTATAGTAGAACAAAATAAGAATTCTGAATAAAATTCTTTATCAATTGCTTACAATGTTTAGTTCCTATTTATAGTACATTCAGAAAAGTACCTTTCAATTCAAATTTAAACTTTTTGTCTGCCAAGATGGCGGCTAAAAATAATGGAAGTGAATTGTGCCCTTGCTTTGTCAAAAGTATTTTTATTAACAGATACTAATCTCTCTTTTTTGACACATGTTATTTCTTGGTCGCATAATACAAATAAATCTAAATTAATCTAATTGATCTAAATACAATATTTCTAATCATTGTTTCTTCTATCTTATTTCCATTCTGCCCAGCATTTGCAGCTTATTTTTGATTTATCTTGGATGATGCTACACGCCCTCCTCAGCTTGCATTATTTTTAGCACAGCTTGCTCTCCATGTACCAAAGTGTCTGCCTTCCAGATTATCAATTCCGCCTGTTGGTCAGCCCACGTGGTTTTTTCAAATTTGTCTTGTTTTGTCATCTTTAAGACTGTGTCTCATTCAGTTGTCACTGTATTAGCATATTTTAGGAATTTTGTTTCTGGAATGTCCTTGGTTTTGGCATATTCTCTTGTAGTTTGTTAATTTTCTGCAAGAATATTTCATAGTATTTCTGATATAGTTGTTTCTCTTTAATTCCTATCATCAATGTGATCTGTGCATCAGCTCTGCTCATATGGGCTAAATCTTCCCTGATCTGATTGTCTGGGTAGAAGAACATGAATACTTTTCTTAAATTGCAGGTGTTTGCTATGTCTTTATAAAAGAAGCTAATGTTGTCTCTTACTTCTTGCTTGGTTATGTTTTTGGGATTGTTCTTGTTGATCCACATCATCATGACAATTTTGACTCTTTTTGTGACATTTTAGTAGTGATACTTCCTCTCCCAGATGTCTGTCCATATAATGTCATTCACTCTGGAGAATAGCATTACTGCTTTTGGAGTTCAACTTTCTATTTCTTTCCTAAGATCTTGGAGTTGTATGTTAATGGGTCTCCCTTGTGTATACAGTTGATATGGCATTATTGTGCCTTTGATGTAGACCCTCTCTCTGTTATGGTTTTTAGCATTATTTCTTTCAACTTTTTATAGTTGTCACATTCTATTATTGCTTTCTCCTTTTTCTCCATATTCACGTATGATTTGTGTTCATGAAGAAATGTTTTCACAACTTTGACTTCTTTTGGTAGTCTCCATTGTGGGAGGACCATTGGTATTCCAATAGTCTCTGGTGGTGTGCAGATCAGGATCTTTGTTTCTATTTGCCTTTCAATGTGTGGGTATGAACCTTCTGTTGTTGGTGCCATTGCTAAGCCTATTGTAGTGGGGTAGTTCATTTTTGCTTCTGGGATGGTATTCCAGAATGCTTGTGTTAATCCCCTTCTACTTAGTTTTAGTTGTATTTCTTCTTTGATGTCTATTCTTGCTGTTATACATTCAACATCTACTGCTAATTGATTGTATGGCTTTAGTAGTTCTTCCAGTTCCATTCACATAAATGCTTCTGTGAACATGAGCTTCATTGTTGCCACCATTTGTTGTTCTCTAATATTTTGGAAGTTCCTCTCTTTGATATCTCTGGCTTCTCTGGTGACTTTGATCTCGACTAGAAACTATTCATTGTCTGTGTCTATCCATTCTATTGTTCTTGCTGGGCTGATTTCTCCCCATTTTTCTATGTTTATCCTATTGATTGTCTGCTGGGTTTTCAGAGATAACAGTAGTTGTGAAGATGTTAACAACTTCTCTTCTTCCATCATTTCTGCTTGAGTTTTCATGACCATCTCACAGACCTCCACTGGTTCTGTTTTTCCTCCTTGTTTCATCATTTCCGTGCTTCATATGATTTTTTTGAATGTACACCATGGACTATCTCATTAATATTTTTCCATTTCACAGTCGAGAATTTCTGCACATCTTTTGTATTAATGTTTTCCTGATTTCTTCTGTGCTTGCTAGTTTCCATTTAATGATTTTTCTTGTCGTTATCCATGGTTGATGTTCCATTTGTTTTGTTCATGTCTCAGATGTCACTCCCCACATATATTTATGTCTCAGATGTCACTCCCCACATATATTTCTTCATGAGTTCATCAAATATTGTAATTTTGCTCAGACATATCCCTGTCTTGTTAGCTATATCTATTATTGACATTTTTCCCATTGGACTCTCATTCATTATCATTTGGCTGAGTATCTTTTCCATTATTTGTACTGGCTTCTCCGATCTGTTCAGTGACTCCAGCCTTCCAGTGTGACCTTTTAATAGCCAGTTTTTTGTTTGCACATTGATTGGGGCTATTGCTATATCAAATTTTTTTGCTTTTCCTAGCTTATGTCAGATGTGATGTGAGATCAGAAGTTTCAGTTCTGCCTCTTCAGTTGTAAATATTGCCAATATCCAAGCCATTGTTCTATAGCATATCTCTGGTGCATTTTTCTCTTCAAATATTAACTGTTTAAAATCTTTTTTTGTGTTTAGCTCATAGGCTTTGTTTACCTCTGTTAGTGTTATTTCTACCAATTTGTGAAATTTTTGTGATGGCACCTCGATTTTTATTTCTGGCCAACTTTCCTCCACTTTTTGTTGCAATTTCATGTTTTTCAATATCTTTTGGATCTGTTGTAGGTGCTCTTGTCATTGTGTCAGACTACATTTTATGAATAGCATGTTGGCCTTCTCTATGCCATCTGTGTCTGTTGTTAGCTCAATCATTTTTGTTTGTTTATAGAGGTTGATCACAATGCATGGATCTACCATTATTCTGTAGATTTGTGCCCAGTAGTCTATTTGTAGATCAAATCATATTAATTCTGGGATTGTTGTGCTTCTTGGTGTTCTCTCCCAGGGGAAGATGTTTTCAGTTTGCATGCATGCTTCTTGTAGGTGTTCAGGGATGTCTTTGTTTGTTGACACTGTGATGATTACTACTCTCATTTTCTGTACTTTTGCCATTCTTAATGTTTCATCAATCTTCTTTTCCAGGTTTTTTGTATATTCCTTATGCTTCAATATATGTATGATTGTGAGGTTTTCCTCATCCTTGTTTATTTCTGGTATCTCTACTATTTTCTCTTTGTACACCATTATGGTTTGTGTTGTTTCCAGTGTAAAGTCATCATCAAATATGATGTGCACTGTGTTTTGCACATATGGTCTCTCCAGTGTTTCGTTCATCTCCTGTGGGTAGCTTATAATCACATTTACTTTTGGTCTATTATTGGCATTGAGCACTATCAGTAGATTTTTTCCTTTGATTTTTGCAACTTTCCATATATGTGCTTTTGTTTCTGTGGATAGTTTTGCAAATGCATTGTAGCAAATTCTCAATGTTCTGATAAAGTAGGGATGTAGAGTTTCTCCATCAATTTTGGACATCTGTTTCTCTCTCTCTCTAGATTGTATGGTTCTCTCTGAGGTGGTTTCTGAGGAGGCATGTAGCTGGGTCATCCTTAATGGTAATTTGCTGGTGCTTGGTTCACAGTCCATGGGCTGTGAATCTGTGCTGATTGTTTCTACTGATTTGTCCTTGAATCAGCTCACAGTTACTCCTATTGGCACTTGACCAGTTGTGGTTCCTGTGGGGATAGCATC
Source organism: Hofstenia miamia (assembly GCA_900660155.1). Lineage (NCBI taxonomy): Eukaryota > Metazoa > Xenacoelomorpha > Acoela > Hofsteniidae > Hofstenia > Hofstenia miamia. The sequence continues at coordinate 245,708 of CABFPE010000190.1, forward strand.
AGCCTTGAATTGCTTTCACATCTCCATGGTTCTTCCACCACCTAAACCTTCCCCTGCAACTCCCAGTGTCTCACTGCCCTTGAATCAGCGTCATGGACTCTCAGAAGGAAAGTTGAGCTGAGCACCAGTTTTCTGTGTGCACTTGAATTGGTGGTGCAGATCCCTGGTGGGAGAGGCTTTTTGTCCGTTGGTCTTGCTGCCCTTGAATCAGCCTTGGGGACTACTAGGACGCCTTCTCACTCTACTTCATCTATTTGTTGGTTCCTTGTTCTCGTCCTTTCTGCCCTGGAGTTGACATCTGGTTTGAGAACTTCTGCAGACTCTCCTTCTCCTGTTTGTGGTTGAGAGTTCCTCCAGTTGTTGATTTCTGCACACTCTCTTCTTCATTTGTGGGTGCATCATTTTCCTCTAATTTCCTAAATTCAGTTAGTAAATTTATATCCCATATTTCAGTATCATATATAGGTTTATTTCTTGCTGTCCTTTGGGGCAGCACTCTCCTGCTCATGTTATCGTTTCCAATGTCTGCTGTGTATTCATCGTCAAATCCTTCTTTTTGTAGGCTATCTAAATCATACATATCATATATAATTTCATTGCCATTAATTTGGCATATTTTGAATTCAGCATTCTCATCTATCCTTGTCTCTTTGATGTCTGCTGTTGCTCTCTTCAAATTTTAAAAATGTAATAGTCTATTGTTGTCTAACATGTATTCATTGTTTGGTAGTGTTTGTGTTATCATGTGAGGGCCAGACCATACCATTTTCAACTTCCAGACTTGGTTTGTGTCTGTGAGTTTGATCAGTGTGAACGTGTATACCTTATCTCCTACTTTGTGTGCATAACTGTAAATTTTTTTATTGTAATTACACTGCTGTCTCACTGCTGATTTCTTTATATTGTGACACATTGTTTCAAAGATTCCTGTAATTTGGTTCTTCAGTTGTTTTACATATTCATTATCCAACTTTCCACTGTAGTTAGTATATTGCATTGAAAGCAGGGTCGCCACTTCTCTTCTGAACATTGCCTTGAATGGCAAATTTTTTGATACTTTCAATCAGTGTGAGCATCTCTACCTTGGTAGATCCGTAGTTTTCTTTGCTTGCTCTCAGCTTGCAACTAAATTCTGAATGGGTACTGCTTTACTGTTTTTAACTTGTCCCAATGTTGCCCTGATTGCTACTTTGCTTGCTGTGCAATCTAATATGTCTGTATGTATTTTCTATTGTTTGGCTTTTCTATTTTCTGGATCATTTCTCTGGTGTTGTCCTTCATGCATATTCTTCCCTTTTCTATTTTTCTTCCAAAAAATACTATTTTTTCTTTGAGAATGTCACACTTATTCCCATTAATTCGAATTCCTGCATTTTCCAAAATTGTTAACGTTCTTTCTAATTTTTCCAGATCTTCTTGGATTGTGTTGCTCATCACTATAATGTTGTCTATGTAGGCATTAACCCCTTCCTCCATTCTATGTGTCTTATTCTTTAACACTTTCATAATGTACCTCTGGAAAGTTGCTGGTGCATTACAAAGTCTGAACGCCATATATCCCCATTTGTATAGCCCATATGGAGTTATGAATGCTGTCTTCTCAATATCGTCCTCTTTCATCTTTACTTGCCAGTAGGCTTTGCATAGGTCTAGTGTTGTAAAGTATTTATGCTTACTGGCTTCATAGAGCATGTCCTCTATCCGTGGTAGAGGATATGAGTCCTTTTTTGTCACTTTGTTCAATATGCAAAAATCAATGCATAAGTGTTTTACAAATATGGTTGGTGCTGCATATGGGCTCTCACTTGGGCAAATAATTTTGTTGTCAATTAGCTCTTCCAGTATGCAATTATATTCATCTTTCATCTATTTGGGTACACTTCTGACTGGTAGCTTGATCAGTTTGTCTGTGGTTGTAACTATTCTATGTTTCTTGCCCACTGCCTGCCCCATGCTTATTTCTCCATAGTTGAATATACATTTATATTTTTCTAACAATTTCCTTAGTTGTGTGATCTCCTGTTCCTCTAGATGTGGTTAGTCTTCATTATTTATCTCAGGTGTTCTGTATGTGTCTTCCTCTTCTGCTTTCATCCCAATGCCCATGAGTCAGCTTTTGGGAGTACTCGTGACTGATGGTGTTCATCCACTCACCCTTGAGTTGGCCATGTGGAGTACTATCTGTTTTCATTTTCAAGTCCTTGAGTCGACCATGCATATTGCTTGCTCCATCATCGTCTTCCATCGCCTTCCAGATGAGTCTGATGTTAGACTTGATGTATTTTCCATATATTCTTACGTGAGATCTCTTGTGGTTGATGTTATGGTTCATAGCATTAAGGATTGGTATTCTTCCCTTTCCATGTTTTATTGTGCAGACACTAGACAGCATTGATACTCATTTGGTGTTGATGCCTTTATTGTCATACAGCATTATGTCAGCTGTTACTGTGTCCTCAGTTTCAATTGTGTGTATCTTCCACATTGGTGTGGCTGTAGGTGGATATCTTCCTGCAGTTGAAATGTGATTGTTTTCTACTTCCCTTGTTCTTCAATCTCCATCTCTTCTTCTCTTACCTTTATGGTTCTGTTGGCATAGTTGATAACACATCCATTTTTTGTCAGAAAATCATTGCCTAAGATGACCTTGTATGGCAACAGGTTGTTGTGTGTGTCCATTACAACCAAAAATTGTTCAAATTAAACCCTAGCTTTGTAGCACATTCATCAGTAATTATTGATGTTGCTGCTGCAGTGTTGATTGTTGCTTTAGTCATTACTCCATTGATTGCTATTGTTATTGTATTTATTGTATCAAGGTTTGTCAGGATCATTATTGATGCATGGTTTTTAAGAGTCAGCACTCTAACTAGTTTTCCGACTCCTTGTTGGTTGGCAATACTTTGTCCATTTTGTCCTCTGTTTGCAGTACATCTTCCTCATTGTAGTATGCTTCTTCATTTCCAATTACATTTATTTGCTTTGGGCAAGCTGGTTTTTTGTGGCCTTTTTGTCTGCAGCCATAACACTTGATGTCTTTCTCGTTTACATTTCTAGTCTTTCCATCTTTTCCCTTTACTTTTTTTATTTTTTCTGGTTTTGTTTCAGTGTAAGTTTTATTTGGGATGCGTGGTTTGAGGTTGTTTCTCCATGTTGATCCCTCTCTATGCCATGCGGCCTTTTCATATATCCAGGCGTTGTTCTCAATGGTTGCTTGTATGTTGACCACCTTTCTAATCATTCTTTCCAACTTTTCATCAACATCACATTTAATCTCAAACTGTGTTCTAATGCTTTCTGGAACCCCCATGCAAATAAGCAAGAACAAATCATATTTAGAATATCTGTTTAAATCCCAATTAAATCCTAGCTTCATAGTGCATTCATTGGTGATTATGGATGTTGCTGCTCCAGTGTTGATTGTTGCTTTAGTCATTACTCCATTAATAGCTATTGTTATCATATTTATTGTATCGAGGTTTGTCAGGATCATTTTCAATGCATGGTTGTTATGAGTCAGTGCTCTTCTTAGTTTTCCGACTCCTCATTGGTTGGCAATGTTTCATCAATTTTGTCTTCTGTTTGTAGTACATCTTCTTCATCATAGTAAGCCTCTTTGTCTCCTATTACATTTATTTGTTTTAGGCAGTCTGGTTTTTTATGTCCTTTCTGTCTGCAACCATAGCATTTGACGTCTTTCTCTTTTACTTTTCTAGTCTTACCATCTTTTCCTTTTACTTTTATTATTTTTTCTGGTTTTGTTTCAGTGTAAGTTTTATTTGGGATGTGTGGTTTGAGGTTGTTTCTCCATGTTGATCCCTCTCTATGCCATGCAGCCTTTTCATATATCCAGGCATTGTTCTCGATGGTTGCTTGTATGTTGACCACCTTTGTAATCATTCTTTCCAACTTGTTGTCAACATCACATTTAATCTCAAACTGTGTTCTAATGCTTTCTGGCATCCCCTTGCAAATGTGTGAGAACAAATCATATTTAGAATATCTGTTTTCTCTTGAACTAAGCATTAACAGTTGTTCAACTTGTTGCATGTAATTTCAAATGTCATTGGTTTTTCTCATTTTCATTGCATTTAGAATAATTTGATATTGATTTTTAAAACTTTCGTTTTCATAGTAATTTATGAAATCTCAGATCAGCAATTTGTAATTTCTTTTTGTCTCTGTGTCTAGGAGCAAGTAGTGTTGGGAGGCTGCCCCTGTTAAGTATAATGGGAGTCTTGCTGCTGCTGCCTGTTGGCTCACTTTGTGCTCCGCCATTGTTAATTCAAACATTTGTAGCCATTCAGTGAATGTTGGATTATAACAATCTACCTTTCCATTAAACTTGGGTAGGGTTACCTTACAAGGTATCATTTTGCTGGTTGTCAGTTGTGGTAGAATTGAATCTTCATATTTGGGTTTCCAATGGTTTTTTATGGTATCTTCCTCTTGCAGTTGTGTAGTCACTGCTTTTGTGATTTTGTTAATGAATTTTTGTTTCTCCAAGTCTGAGTCCTCATCTGATTCCTTGTATGTCACCTCTTTGTGGGCCTGTATATGTGGTGCTTGCACCTTGATTTCTTTTCTGGAATGAAATTCTATTTCATAGGCTTGCATGCTGCTCCTGTTTTCTTCTTCTGTAAGCTGTATTAGTCTTAATTTGTCTTTCAGCTGCTCCAATTCTCCTGCTTGTAGATTGTTGTCCTTGATTAGTTGCTGTTTGTTTTTTCCTTTTGTCATTTTTCTCTTTGGTTTGTAGTGGTCTTCCATTTTCTTGATCATGATTCTGGGATCCTGTTAAACTGCTTCTGTTTGGTTTTGGGTAACTCTCTCTACTGACTTGTTGCTTTTCCATGTAACTGTTTGTTGCTGTTTTGACTTTCACTTTTAGCTCTTGTCGTCATATGCAGGTAGTTCCACTGAATGTTTCTTCTTAATAGTTGCTGTTCTTGGCTGTCACAGTTGCCATGTAACATCCTCTACCAGGCATTATCACTGTTTATCTCTTGTTACTGCATAACATTAGACATATCTCTGTGGGTAGGGATTTACCTGTTGCATACTGCTTGGCTGTTGTTTCTGTTAACATAAAGTAAACTAGAATTAACCATTCACTATTTAGGTGATGAAGCCATGCAGTAATCTATCCAATGATCAATGATGGGCATCTGCCTGAAGCTGATCTCCACATCCAGTTTCACCCTTTCCTTTGATGTTCCATTTGGTTGAGTGCCACAACTCAGCTCATCAATACAGTTTATGTGTATCCTATCCTAGCTCAGTGCATACTCACAACATGACACAATTTGACTTAAAATCTTTTTTGTAAAAGTGTTCTATCTATTCACAACCTGACTTGTTACTAGCCACTCATTCAATACTACATGTAGCCATTCCCAAAATATATTGGCATTTCTAAATATATTAGTTTTGAACAGCTTCCTAACTTACATTTATAATTTAATACATGTATGGTCACTTTATCAGTCATTTATTGGTCATTAATTTGGATCTAAAATAATATTAGTATATTTTGTAAGTTTCAGTCATCCAACTGTTTGTTGACAGTTAATTATTTTAATACATGTAGTAAGTGATTGCTAGTCAACTAATCAAGAGAAAAACCCCTACACCTAACTTATGTGCACTTTCACAGTCTGGCACAGGGACCCTTGAATCATTCTCTGTGATGGATCCAGACCACTACTAAACACCACTAGATTAGCTCAACATCATATTAAATATTCAAACCATTATAGTAGAACAAAATAAGAATTCTGAATAAAATTCTTTATCAATTGCTTACAATGTTTAGTTCCTATTTATAGTACATTCAGAAAAGTACCTTTCAATTCAAATTTAAACTTTTTGTCTGCCAAGATGGCGGCTAAAAATAATGGAAGTGAATTGTGCCCTTGCTTTGTCAAAAGTATTTTTATTAACAGATACTAATCTCTCTTTTTTGACACATGTTATTTCTTGGTTGCATAATACAAATAAATCTAAATTAATCTAATTAATCTAAATACAATATTTCTAATCATCATTTATTTTACCTTATTTCCATTCTGCTCAACATTTGCAGCTTATTTTTCATTTATCTTGGATGATGCTACAATAAACTTATGACTCTAAGAAATAGTTCAAGCAGGCTTACATAGTTCAAAGGGATAGGTGAAAACAAAAATATGAAGCAAGTTAACAAGCCAGAAGGTCACTACTGTGAAGTTATTGAATAGATTATTTTAAATTACTAATTAATATGGTTTTTCATATTTTTTATTATAAATATAGTTTTTGGAATTTAACACAGTATCAGAGTTTGAGAAACCACAATTTTTGAAAAATTGCATATTTGGCTGAGGGTATCCTGAAGCAATCTATTTGCCAAACCCTCAGTCAACCTAAAAAATGTAATACTGCAGCTTGGAAAGATGGTAGTGGTGGATTAAATAAGAAATTGTCTACAGCAACCTGTGCTGCGATCATCTGGCAGAATACTGACAAAGTGGGTGTGTAAAACAAGTTTTCATGTATGAGATTCTATTGGTTTCTTTTATGATGTTGTACTGGTGATCAACAATAGTTGCATCAATAGGAGTGGCTTTCATGACACATATGAGATAGGTGGACACGTCAGTTTTGCAAATGTTCAAAAAGCAAGGTGCTATCTGTTACAAGTTCCAAAAAGCCCCAATGTATTCAGAAGATCAACTTGAATAAGTGAAAAAGAAATTAGCTGTGACTTTTCTAGGCAGAAAAATTCTGGTGGATGATGAAAGCTACATTAACCTTAAAAGCAATTTCCTTCCCAGAAATAATCACTTCTTCATCAAACAATGCCTCCTCCAGCAGTAAAATTCAAAATGATAAGGAAGTTTCCAGTGCAATTGTTGGTTTTGATTTGCATCAGCAGCAATGGTATCAGTGAACCTTTCTTCTTGAAGCACCCAGGCAGCATAACCAGTGAAATCTACTGTGAATATTGTATCAAAGTCAAGCAGATAAAGTTTATTGACACCTACTATCATAACAACAATTCTATACTATTCTGGCACAACCTAGCCACTGCTCACTATACTAAGGAAACAACTGACCTGCTGGCAGATCTTAATGTTCCATTTGTGTCCAAAGCAGACAACCCGCCAAATTGGCTCAGTTTAGACCCATTGAAAATTTCTGGTCTAATTTGAAGTCTGCTGTATACAGGGATGGTTGGCAAACCAAATCTATACACCAACTAAAGCAGAGAATGACTTTGTATCCGTCCCTGACAAAATCAAATGCATAGGTCAACTGGGACCATTTTCTGTCATATAATTATTCTTAAAAAAATATTTTTGTCTACATGTTTTATAAATATAATAATTAGTGTACTTCTGGTTCTTGGATATGGTCAAACATGTACTACTTTGTCTTATATGATTAAGTCAGGTTAATGAAATTTTGATGCAACACTAATTACCTTTTCCTAATAATAGTAAAAAGCAAAGAGGAGATTGTGAAAGGCCACACTCTGCTGACCTGAAATAGATAACCTGGTAAAAATGTTGCATAAGACTAGAGCCCTAATAAAGAAAGGAAAAGATAGGCAATAATATTCTTGGGTGCAGTAGTAAAACCTATGTGCATAGTAAGCAGTAGCAATAATAACAATTTTAGTTAACAAATTAAATGCATAGTGAATAAAAACACCTAATTGTATACCTAGCCCTAAGTTAAGGGTAGTGCTAGAGCTGCATTACCTTGTGTAGGCTACCTTTAAATATGTGGAAGTTTTTTAGAAAAGCATAATTTAGATAAAAGCAGTCAAAATAATAACTGAAACAAGTTTATTGAAAAAGGAAATAAAAGAATAATTCACACTAATATATAGGAACAAAAACTGATATCAAAAACATAATTACATTACATATAGTTGTAAGTGTAAGTAAATATCCAACTGATACAATAATCAGTAGTCTGCAATTGTTAAATTTATTGTGCTAGATTATCAGAAAAATTCAAACAAAAAATACATAGCACAATTTCATATCAATTGTTAATTGCAATAATTTCGTAATTCCCAACATTGAAATTAATAATTGCCACTTCTGAATAATCAGAAATAGAAAGTTTTGAATGTTTTTATGCCACAATAAAACTAGAAAAAGATTAACATCTCAAAGTAAAACGCAGACTAGATAATAAGTTCCTACCTACTCTCGCAATAAGTCAAAGTCAACATTGTTTCTTACAAAGATGATGTAAATTGAAAACTACATTTCACATTCTTCATATCTGGATATTGTCTTTAAAATGGGAAATATTTGCAAATTATGCCATGAATATGATTGAAAAATAGTCTTAAAATTTACTTATTGATTTCAAAAACAGTTTATAGTATTAATAGTTTGTTTTCAAAATGTGCAGTGAAATATTTTATTGTAATTCTTTACATTATTTATGCATGAAATTATATTTGCTGATGAACATCATTTTAAGCAAGCATATTTATCTAGATTCTTGGTTTTCATATTTTTGCTATCATGGTCAAGGAAACATTGATGATATTGAGGCATAAATATTTGAATTCAATTTAAGCTTATTCTTAGTATTCCACATATTTTCAAAATTGCACTTAGAAATGTATTTGATTTCTTCAAAATGTTTTTAAAAAATTTAAATTAGATTAACAGAATATATTCCATCAAGAAAATTTAACCACTGAAATAAGAATAATTTTGAACCATTGTGAGGAAATTGTGTACTACTTGTCAACACTTTCTATAATAACATAATAATATAATTAACTATTTCAAAATGTCTGCTAACAGTATTCAAAATAGACCTAGTAAGTTTCTAATTTTTTACCTAAACTTATTGATTTTGTTTCTGGTCAGTACAATAACCTAGTTATCCGTCATTTCTACACTCAATTAATTAAAATGTGTTTGAATAAGAGACAGTTAAGCAAAGGTCAAATATGAACTCACACACTCATATAATCTGTACAGGGAAGAAGATACATATTTAAGCTTACAATATACATACACATAGTTCCAATAATTAAACTATTGAGATGTTTGTTGATTTCCTCTTGATGTAGAGATAAATTGTGATCTTGATACAATCTGTAAAGGTAGCCAGTGTCGAGAAGTTTGAATGTAATTTCTGAATGTTAACTTCAAATAGCTGTTGTTGGTGAAAAAAAACCCAGCATTGACTATGTAACCAACAGCATAAATACGTTCCAAGAGAAAATAGAGGAGGTCTATTTTTGCTTGTTTTGTTTTGGATATGTCAATGAAAACTGAATATGTCTGAAGTGCAGTAACTGGCAAAGTCAAGATCACAAAAATGGCGCTATACACTCCAAGACTGATAGCAAGCATGGATTGCTTCTTTTTCTGATATGACCTTTTATCATTACTTTCTAAATATGCAATAAATATGAATTTTGCAATTGCTATGCTATTATTATAATGTAATATCAATTAAAATTTGGTCATTTTTATTCCAAAAGCCAGCAGAATTCTAAATCATATTGGATGATTAGAAGTAGGATTTCTGAACCAGGTATCTGATTGAGTTTGTCTTATATATAAATTGCATTTTTCTGATATTAAGAACATATATGAAAAATTCCATATTCTTGAAAGTGTTGCAATCATAACACAAAATCCGAATTGGGTGTGCTCTAAATGGGTACACAAGACATTATAAAATGAACTCTTCCGTGAAATGTGGAAATTACATCATTCTGGTGTGTTCTGACAATAGGATTCTATTGGCTACATTTTGTAGTAAATTCACATTTTTGATGACAACTATCAATCTTAGTTAATAGACACTGTTCAATTGTCGATTTTTGACAAATGACAGGTTATCTAAAATTGATATGCTGAGTTCCAGTTATATATTGATTGACAGTAGTTTATATTTTAATATCTGTTGACAAAAAAGTGATTAAAATTTGAAGTATGAATATTCAATAATATGTTTTTAGTCTCTTGTTATTTGAAGCAAGCAATTTAAGCTAAATAGTGATATTACTAGCATTTTATGTTCACTCAATTGAAATTCTGAACACAAATTTATTTATATTGCAACATATATTAATCTTAGCTTAAACTGAAATACGCTGAACAAATTACACTTAATTTCATCTTGAAAGTATTAAGAATATTTATATTATATATTTCGGCAAGTGATGTTTAATGCATTACCAATTTCATTTTTTATATACTTGGAAATTATTGGATTTGAATATTTAAATGAGCAAATAAAACCTCACGTAACCTAATCCCCAACTAATAGAATATGATATTTAGTGAGTAACACACATTAATTATCCATTAACAGAATTGCTAATTGAATGAAATATCAAAAGTTCAAATATAATCTATTCATAAATTCTAAAATGCTATAGCTTGATCCATACAGAATAACCCAGTTTAATTGAGCTACTCTTTATATTTCGCAATATATGGATCATTCATGAGTAGAAACAAGGCAAACAGCAAGAGCAACTAAAATAATTATTTCTTTCTTAATTGAGAACTCATTAAGCTAGGGTTGGGGGGAGTACAGTTGTTTTCTAAAATCAACTTTTAACCCCTCTAAATTTTTAAATTTAAGCAGCAAAATTTCTCTTAATTAGTTAAGATGCTGGGTAATAAATTAAACTTGCCTCCTAACCAAAACTGTTCTTCTGCCGCCAATGCTTGACTTGCTTTGAAACAGATCTTATCAGATGCAAACATAATCGTGCTGTCCTAGATGCAATATTCTCCTCTGCTCGAATGGAAATATCAGTTTTAGGAATTACCATTTTTCAAAAGGAAGAAGATTCTTCCAATTAACTTTTTTTTCCAAAAATAAACAACTCATGCAACCATAATAACATATTTATATTGTTTAAGATTAACTTCATATACAAATATACAAATATAATACTATTTCAATTTTAGAGGAAATCGATTGAAATTTATCAGGAAGTAAACAGGTTGACCTTGTAAATAGCTGAAAACCAGCCATAAATCGTCAAAACTTTTACCATTAATTTTGCGTACATAGAATGCACAAATTATGTTTTTAATTCAGTCAATAATGTTTTTGCAAAATAAATGAAGCAAAGCAGTAAGCACCAAGTCATAGTAAACGACGTAGATTTTTTCATTTTACAAAACGAAAATGATATTAAATTTATCAAAGAACATTGATTTTGTCAAACATTCAGATGCTGTATAGATCTGGGCCGGATCTAAGATGCTTCAAACCTGACCTGACCTGACTCAACAATACGTTAAGCCTTTTGTAGCCAGATGAATTAAGATCCTGAATAAAATTGCTCCTGTTCAAATTGAGACATCTTGCAAAATCTGGAAGTAAGTGTTGACAGAGCCCGTATTGAATCTCAATTACATGAGTGAAACTGAAATGTTTTAATCTTCTTTATAATCTACAAGCCAAGCCAATGGAATACAATAATCAAAGAACAAACCAACAAATATTTACTATAGTATAGAGCAAAGTACATTTATAAAAATGCAATGAAGTATGAATGTATTTTATGGTGCTAGTGAAAGAAACTTGCCAATGTTAATAATAGTTGATCATAAATAACCTATTTTGACATCATAGTACTTAGAAGTTCTATTTTTTGAAAACAGAAAAAAACAATTATAACACAGCTTCACGAAAGAAAACTGAACAACTTAATTTATAAAATAACATACATAAAATCATCTTATTGTGGGAAGTACTGTTATAACGTTTCGCATCGAGACCTAATGCAAAAATATTGGCAATTGAAAAAAAGTAAACGGATTTTTGAAAAGTATAGTACAACAGCTTAGAAGAATATATAGCTGACGTGTAGCACTTGTGCTCCACTGATGGTTAAGCTTCGAATATAATGGGTGTGAGTCATAAACCAATATTTTCACTATACTTTTACTAAATTGTTTAACGAAACAATCGCTTATGATGTTCACCAGCATGGATTCATCAATCTTAGAAATTCTAGATAACAACTACACTGGCTTCATTAGGTCCTTTCCTAAACCAATTGACAAACCCTGGATTTATACTTCTAATGCATGTACAATTTGATGATATTTATAAGTCTTAAAGAGCTTCATATTGCTAATATAATGCCAATGAAAAACACAAGTCCTCGAATAATGACAATAATTTTCTCATCAATTTTCAATATTTGTGCTTTTCCCTAAATAATTTTTAGAAATTTTTCATCTTTTACACCTCATAGATAAAAACTCATCTCTACAGATTTAGTTGATATGTAGAATAATGAAAAACTTCATTTATGCAAAAAACGATAGTCATCGTTATCCTGAAATGATGTTTCATGTATCATCGTCATACTTACATTACAATGACTTTTAGACAATGTATTTTTCAGCCGGAATAAGTTTGTTACTTGTGCAAAAGTGGTTCACATTTAATGCATTTGCCTCCACTATAGTGTGGATGACATGACCTTTAAAAAAATATATACAACATTCTTATGCTTATATTATGTTATTGGAAGTTACTGTTGTAACATGCTGAATAAATCTAGAACAATTACATTCAATATTCGGTTTATGTAGCATTGATGTTAAGCCCATCCTAAACTTATTGTGTGCAGTTGGCTATCAAACTTTCAGTTTTGATGAATAGTTGATTCAAGGTATGCAATTGCGGAACCCATGTCGCTATTTTAGATTTTTCCACTATCATTGCTGTGCAGAGCTTGCCACAAATTGCAGAAGAATTTCTCTTCATAATGAAGACGATGAACTTCGTTACTAATTATCCCAGTAGTTTGTAAAAGCATTTAGCTACAGTTTTTGATTTTGTAAATGAAGTGTTTTGATTAATAATGTGATTACTGATTGCGCATTGAAATACAAATTGTAATTCATAGTATATGACGGCAACGAATTTTACAAAATTTTTTGGATTCGGTTTGCTTGGGTCACAATCTATATATATATATATAAATATATATATATATATATTATATTATATTATATATATATATATATATATATATATATTGTAGCATCACCAGTTCAGAGCAAAAATAGTAAGTCAATGCATGTCTGTACGACCTGCCAGCAAACACTGGTAATAAGTAATTATGAGCATTCGAGCAATCAATTAAAAAGTATCACACAAGATAATTATACACCTAATATTGTATTAGGAAGAAGTTAGAGTAAAGCTTAACCGTGGTTATTTAATCATGGGAATTATACCCAAGTGTGATTAAAAGCAATCTTGTGAACATCAAAATTCTGTAATGAAATCACATTAGCTAATTAATGGTGCAAGTAAGTGACGTTGCATAATTAGCAGACAAGGGAAAATGTAAATAACAAGACAGGTATTTACTAGCTGTTTAACTGTTTATGAAAATTGTATGTAAATATCTTGTAACCAATTCAAATGATGATGAATTAACATTCACTTGAGTTATTTTGTATTCTATATTCAGGTTTGATTATTAATACAAATGGAAGCTAAATTGTTTGAGCACATGAATAGTCTTCGAGTGGTCCCCAACTTCAGTTAAAGGATTTTCGGATCTGTTACACATTGATCATTTGGTGTGGCTGGTAGCTCAGGACGAAAACTGTGCTCTTAGGATAGGTGTAAGTTTAGGGATTTTTTATCATTTAGCTTTCCTACTGATTCACTCTCATGAAAAACAAACCCTTCACAAAAAAATGGAAAGCTAACCCTTGGTTAACCATCTGTTTAGATTCAAATTCTTAGTGTTATAATAAACTTTATTATACATATGAGGTGCCTACGAGCCCTATCAATTTTTATATGTGTAAAGTGATTACCAACCGAGTGACCCTTTGTACTGGCTTATCAATTAGACTCAAAACCATTCTGTTTCTGCCGGCAGCATTGATTGTTCACATGTACTCAGTAGGATTGTTACGTCTCTCTTTAAATGTAAGGTTATTTACATGTAAGGATTATAATAAGTTAACAGTCTGTTTGTGAACTTCTCTTATTTATTGCTACAATGATTGATAACAAGAGCAATCAATGAACTAAACAAATTAAGAACATATTACACACTGAGAGCGTCACACCTCACCAAGGGTCCTGTGTGTTATGGTTTGATCTCTGGTCACGTGGAAGCCATCACCAACTAACTCTTTTCGTAACTTGCAGCATGGAGCCACTTTGGGCTTTGGCCCCACAAACATCTGACGATCTAAAGTATAATTAATTAGCATAAGTTATAATAGTTACTAAGTTAAATCAATTAAATATGATCATATTACTGTAGCATCTCCTACAAGGCTTTGATGTCAAACTTCTCCATTATTCCAATATAATTGCAGTGTCATACTAGCAGGTAGAGATGTACTATTCTTAAACTGCTCAGCTTCTATATTATTAAACTTCAGTAACTATAATTAATGGATGATATAATAAACACTATTTAGGTGAGGAAGTCTTGCAAAGTCTTTGCCAGTTGTTCATGGTTGGGCGTTCCACCTGAAGCAGATCTCCAAATCAAGGAACATCCACCCTTTACCATTACTATTGAATGAGTTCAACCTCTCTCCTCAGTTAAACATTATGCACTGAGAGCGTCACATCAAACCAGGGGTCTGGTGAGTTGTGGTTTGATCTTCATCATGTGGAAGTCATCGCCAACTAGCTCGTCTCATCTCTTGCTGCATGGAGCCACTTCGGGCTTTGGCCCTGCAAACATCCGAAAATCTAAAGAAGAATTAATTAGTTCAAGTTAATAACAATTATCAAATTTAACAAATTGGATATTATCATATTATGCTGGAATTTTACATGGAATCCCGATACTACATTACAAGGCAATGTACAGCTTTGCTTCACTCAATGTCTAGAGCCTGAAGTAACATCCTCTACCAGGCATTATTACTGTTTGTCCTTTTTTACTTTATATCATTGGTTGTATATTTGCATGTAGAGATTTATAACTTAACACTGCTTTAGCTTCTATGTATTTCTGTTAACTTAATCTAAAAAGATTTAACTGCTCACTATTTAGGTGACGAAGCCACCCAGCATCTCCTCCAGGTGATTGATAGTGGGCATCCGCCCGAAGCAAATCTCCACATCCAGTTTCACTTGTTCACCAATGATCGACTTGATTGAGTTCCACCTCTCAGCTCATCGATATAACTTATGTGTACCCTATCCTAGCTCGGTGTATACTCAAGACAAGACACAATTCGACTTAGTCTCTCTTTTGTAAAAGTGTTTTGTCAATGCAACCTGATTTGTCACTAGCTGCATTATTAATATTACATGTAGCCACATGCACGGTCTCATTATCAGTCATAGTATAGTCAATAATTTGGATCTAAAATAATACATATATAATTCCTAGGTTTCAGCTATCCAACTGTATTTCGAATTTGTTATTTTTAATACATGTAGTAAATGATTGATATTCAACTAAATGAGAGTAAAACCCCTATACCTAACATAAGTGCACTTTCATGATCTGGCACAAAGACCCTAGAATTGATCTTATGATGGATCCAGACCACTACTAAACACAACTCATTTAGCTTTTGACATTCTATTAAATATCCAAACTGTATTGAAGAAACAATATAAAAATTCTAAATGAATTTCTTTATCAATTGCTTCCATTAAATTTAATCTATTTATAGTATTTTGAAAAAGTACCTGTTGATTTCAAATTGAAACTGTTTGTCTGCCAAGATGGCTGCTAAAAATAATGGAAGCGACTTTGCCCCCTTGGTTCTGACAAAAGTATTACTATCGACAGATACTAATCTCTCATAATTAACACTTGTTCTTACTTGGTTGCATAATCACAAATTAATCTAAACTTATCATATATTTTTACAGTGTTTTTTAATAATAGTTGTTTTTGATCTTATTTTTTTGAAGTTCTTTTGTTGGAATAAAATATAGTATGTTTTACCCATTACATTTAGGCAAAGTAAGTTAATTATATATTTAACTTAATACTATTTATTGCTTAGAGGTATGCAATTGCTTAGAAACTTGAGAACATTTTGCCAAATTTCTATGTTTGATTCTATGAGCATTTCAATTTGGAGAATGACAGATGAAGATAATACTATTGTTAATATTCATGAATGCAACTCAGATCATTGCATGTTTAAAGATAAAAGTGAGTGGACATTTGATATATCTACATTAAATAAGAAAATGGATTTTACAAATGACTTGAAGACATATTTTTGCAAAGCTTGTATTTACATGCATGACCTACAAACTGTTTTTCCAGGAATCAAGTATTGTAAAATAGTACTTAAGCCAACTGAATTTTTAAAAGAAAACCCAAAATATGCTTGGCAAATCAAAAGTGAAGCCAAAGAACTAAATGCATCAGGTTATAAAGTAGAAAGCTGTGTTATAAATGTATTTGACAAGTTTGAAGATATTGTAAATGGAGAGTACAACAAAGAAGAGTATACAGAAAAAGAAATTAACATTCCATTTGACAAAAAATTTGATGATCTAACAAAGGAAAGCAAATATGCTTTCTTGCAAAATATCATTGATGAACATTTTCAAGATTTCCATCCAGAGAAAAAAAGAGATGTAAAAGTTATTTTTAACTTTAACTTTAACTACTCCGAAAATATTACTGAAAAATTGCCTGAAATGTGTGGTGTTGAATCCTCTCAAATTGAAATCATACATATTTTGGAAGAACAGATGAATGATTGTGTACAAGTCAGTGGTAAGTTGACCAATGCTTCATCAAATGATATCAAATCCTCTTTAAGAAAATCAAGTGATTTCAACAGTGGTGAAATGTTTGAAATGATAGTAAAAAAAACATTTAAGCTGGAAGAGTTAGACTCAGATGGAAATAAGGTATTTACTACATCAAGATCTTATAAAATTGGCCCAAAAAATGCTGAAAAATATTATAAACAGCCATTTATGTATAAACGTTTTGGATTAAAAGTATTAGATAAATTTGGTGTAGATGAAACTTGGTTAAAGCCATTTAAGCATGAAAAAAATTGGTATAGAGCATATCATGGCCACTGGAAAAGCAGCTGGATATATTAAGCTGTGTGTACCACATAAATATGATTTGGAAAAAACAAATGAAGATCTTAATGTACAGGCAATTGGTTCAATTTACAGAGAGGGATTTCAGGATTCAATTATTGGTGAAGAAGATGGTGGTGTTTACTGTTCACCTTCATTAGATTTCTTAGAGAAAAGTGACAATAAATTAATTGGGAAAAAGGGAGGATATTTCTTTGCTATACAAGTAGCAGTTAATCCAAAAAGTGTTAAATTTATTACTGATAATATATGGCATGTGAATGATGTAGCAGATATAAGACCATATGGATTATTAATCAAAGACTCAACAATAGAATATAAAAGTGTAAAGATTAGTAGTTCTGAAGATGACATTTAATTCAGTATTGAACTTATACACCTATAGATTCACATTGAAATAATTAGGTTTTTGATTAAATTCTTCTAAAATATTTTGTTAATCAAATGATTCTACATTAAAACCTCACATTAAAATAGTTACAAGGGTGCAAATATCTTTATTTCATTCACATATTATCTTATTACTAGAGGATGACCTGGAATCTGGAATACAAGTGTATGATTTTGGTTTACTATCTACAAATACAATAATACAAAAATCCATATCATTAAGATGTTGAACAAATTGGTAAAATGTTTCTATTTCATGTAACTGCAGATATAATATTTCAAATTTTTTGTTTACTAAAATAAAGGAGCATTTCAATAATTACATCTGACAGGATTACAACTGCAACTTTCTGCATTAGAAAGGGCTATGTTGTTTTACATTAGAAATCTGTAAAATACCATATATAAATTTATGAGCTAGATAAATAACTATATTATTCGCCTGTTGTAAATATTACACAACAACAAATTAGAGTTTATAAATTAACTATGTCTTATGAAATTACACTGCACAAGGCATGCAAATGCAAATTTTGAATAATCAATTTAAACAATTTCTTGAGTAAAATACAAATGAAATGTAAATAAAATGGCAAGTGTTAATGTTTATAATTATACATTTATTTACTAGCAATTCCATATTTCAATGATCTAAGCTACATAGGAAACTCATTGAAATACAGTCTGAAGAAATATATTTATTTATTTAAATATTTTTAATTTTTGGTGATGTAAGTCTTGGGGGAAATGAAATTAGGAGAAATGATCTACAACCAAATAATTTAGATAAAAGGTATTATGTCCTGAAAAATTAGGTACTAATGGAATTTGAACTATGAACAGGTACATGCCAATTGTTTAATTGTTTATGCAATATGATTTTACATAGCTCAAAGTGGAATTATTTAGTGATAAATTTACTTCATTTGATTTCTTATTTTGTATTATCAGGTTTGATTATATATGTTGACAGAAAGCTAAATGTCTGAGTGCACAAGTAGTACCTTGTGGTGTCCAGTTTTTGACTAAGGTGACTCTTGGAGCTGATGCACATACAGCTATTCATAATGCACTGTGTCTGGTAGCCATGGACTATATCTGTAATGTGCTCTTAAGTTACGTCTACATGTATGGGTTTTATTTCATTGTAGCTTTCCAACTGATTCATTCATTATTATAACTCATACCATTAAATAGCTATATAGCTACCTTTAGGATAACACTTTTTAGATCCAAATTACTAAGGTGTAATAATAAGCTTTATTATACATATGAGGTGCCTATGAGCCCTGATCTATATTTCATGTTGATAATTGTAATTTTCACGATAGAAAGTTTTATGTGTGACCATCAATTACAACTGTTAAGTCTCTAATTTCTGCCAACAGTACTAATTTGTTCACATGTATTCAGGGTGTAGATATATCAATTTATATGTAGGGCTATCTACATTTAGGGTTAATAATAAGCTAATGCAGAGCAGTTGCAAACTTTCATTTATTGTGATTATCAGTAATAACAAGAACAATCAATACACTAAATTGTTAGGGAATTACAACACATAATCACTAAAACATTTCCACCCCATGAGCCTTGTCTTTCAATCACAACCATTCCCACAGTAACTGGCAATGCCTTACCACTCAATGTTCTTCTTGAGCTGCAGTGATTAGCATCAGGTTCTTATCCTGATAACATTATGCCTTGCCTTGCTAAGGATGGAAAGCTGGATTAATTGGAATTGTACAGTTGGTTAACAGATTAAATAAAGGAAATTGTCATAGCTTTACCAAAATATGTCTATAAATCTCATTGTACAGATTCTACACTAGGATATAATCCTTTAGGACATAAAGGGTATTATTGGCAAAAATAAACTGCTAAGTTTTAGTACATGCTATACAAATTTTTTATGGGTGTAGTTTTTTAATGTTGTAATTTTTTAGTATTGTAATTTTTTAATGATATCATTTTTAATGTTATTTTTTTAATTATTATTATTTTTGCAAAAGTCTCTTTCTAAGCCTAACTCAAAAACTATATTTCTTCATTATTTTATAAGCCTAAGTGCTAAGCTCAAGTCTCAAATTGATATTTCCTAAGGTTTAACCCTAACCCAAATCCCTATTTTTTCATCATTTACAAACCTAAACAAAAGTTAATTTCTTAATTATTTTATAAGTTTAAACCCAAACCAAAATCTTAAATAAATTTTCCTAAACCTAAACATTAACCTGAAACAATATTAGTGTGTAATTTTATAGATCTTAATCCTACATGCAAAATTCTATTTTTTCATCATGTTATAGAACAAAGCCCTAACCCAAGTGCAATGTAATAAATAAATTAAATTAATGATTTTAAATATTTACAATATTAAAAACTAACAACTTTAAAAAACATTAAATATCTATGTTATTAAAAAACTACTACATAAAAAAATTACAACATTAGTGAATAGTCAATGTTTCTAAGGGACAACATTGAAAAATTCAACATTAAAAACTTTTCCCACTAATAGCTGTGATATATTTTAGTGATGTTTTGATCTTTATATAAAGCTTGGAATAGTTGTTAATCTGTACTATGCAACAATTTCCAGCAATTTTTCTTCTAATTGTAAAACATTTCAGTTGTCTACAGTTGTATATTTATATTCA
>CABFPE010000190.1:284130-308630 GCA_900660155.1 Hofstenia miamia
TGTATATATATATATATATATATATATATATATTCAGTACTACATATATGGAAAATTGCGATTATCGTCTCTTAGAGCACTAAATAAAATCAAATTATTAGTTATTTTATGCATACAATTTTAATAACTGAAATATCGAAATTTTTGTATAAAATATTGATGTTAATATTGCATATATGGGTCTTAGTAAGTTTGCAATCATAGCAAAAAATGTAAGATTGCTTAGAAACTAAAAATGCACTCTTTGAGTTAACACGATATTTTAAGGGGTTAATTGTTTTTTTGTAATCGAGATAAATATATAATTCAAATAAACATTTTGCGTTATGAAATTAAAGCAAGAGAAAAAATATATGAATTCATGAAATTATTCAATTTAAGATGAAATTTATAATGCGCAATAAATTCAACTTAACTTAAAAACTTACAAATGCACCATTAAATGATGCTTTTTTCGCTGAGTTTTGATACAAACATTTTCCTGTCACGTTTTTGGCACTGCATTCTTGTTGATAAATATGTTCGTCAAGTTTGTAGTATTAGATGGATTGAGACTAAGGTAAACTTAGGACACATATATTCATTGTTAGCATTAATGTTATCGAAAAAATTAAGTATTTCTCGTATTAAAAATGTATGCATAAAATATCTTTATTAATTTGGTTTCATTTAGAGCTCTAAGAAGCAAAAATGGCAATTTTCCAAATATGTAGCATGCTGAATATATACATATTTAAGACTGTAGGGATTTCGAATTTTCATTCGCATTAGACACTGTTTCTCACAATTGTTAATGCAAACGATTAATTAAATATCTCAATAAATGTCTGCCTAAGTTTATATGCATAGATACGTTTGAAATATGCAGAATTGAAATGCTTCCCAATAAAGCTATTTGTAGTATTCAGCTGCAACGTGAGGTCATAATAACCACTAAATATACTGTAAACCTTTGCGTAAAAAACAGGTATTTAAGGTAAACTTCACCGTTAACATTTATTCGCGTATTTATTCCGAGTGCAAGTTAAACAGTTGCTTTACGGTCACGTTAACGTAAAGCGTTATTTGTTGACGGTGTTGTTTACAGTTTGATTGAATTTGGATCACTTCCTTTAGAGCGAAAAAAAGAGGACTCTTCTTATGACGTGTTGAGTTTAGATTGAGCATTAATGGTTTTTGAGTTAAGAGGTTCTTATACAATTATGAAATTTTTTTGAAAATCCCAAGGAAGATTAAGATTAGCCCGAGTGTACGCATTTGTAAATCTGATTTTTTAAAATATCTGTAAATTGCTCGTTTTCGTTAGGGTATTTATGACAGCATTTTGTAATTCTAACTGCATAATTAGATAGAGCTTTGTTCTTAGGAAATTTCCTACATTTTTCAACGTGCCTATCTTAAACCTTCACAGAAATATTCCAACTATTCACACTACAAACATTGACCAGCAGGCTTGCCCACAAATGCAAATACTCATAAATAAAATATCGATCGATTTTTTAGGGAATATTACAGTAGTATTTTCGGTATTGTCAAAATGTCACGATATCGAGGTTGGTACTTTTTATCAACATATGAAATCTTGAAACCGACATAGGGAACCTTGAGATCGACATAGCAAATCGTTATGACAGTATAAACAAAAATTTAGCATGAACGAGGTATGAAGATTAATAACATTCGATGGGTCATTTAAAATTTTCTCATGTGTACATTGAAATATTTTTTTTATGAAGTCAAGTATAATATTTTATCATTTAGTCTAGATTACAACTTAATAAACAACTGCTAAAAACTAAATTTTGATGTGTCTTTTGATATAATTGATACGTATACCTCATTCATGCTAAATTTTTGTTCATATTGTCATAACGATTTGCAATGTCGATCTCAAGTTTCCCTATGTCGGTTTCAAGATTTATCGGTATACCGCTGGGCCCTACATTGTCCCCATGACAATTAGTTCTTTTCCAATTCAGTTTTGATTGAAGCCCATTTTTTCAGAATATGCATCTTAGTAACATTCAACAACAGCTGGAAGATTTTATTTGCTTTATTTAGTGGAGTGCAATGATCTTGTGTAGGAGTGCTATGCACCCCCTTGCATCCCGAGGCTACGGCCCTGCATTAATATTTTTTAGCTTTTAAATATTTTTGCAAGATGACTGAATGCTATGATTTTAATGTTTATTGGAATTCATGAATTTTGTTCAATATACTAAACATGTTTTCATTAGTGCACTGGTTGCAATTAAAGTCAATCACCAATAAAAAAATTATCTCTGTTTCTACAGGTAAAGCTTTTAATCACGCGTACGCAATTTTTTCTAGAGATCCTTTTCAATATTTTGATCAAGAATTCAAAATTCAGCCGTTGTGCATCACTTATTTATATTTTTATGTTTTACAATTGTCTTTAGAAAATAATTTTTCGTTGTCTTCTCAAGAAGCTATTTCTCATTTAAACTTTTTACACTATTGTCATTGCACCTTCAATTCGGTAAAATGAATGCTAATAATTCTGATTATTTGGTTCTTGCTTCCTAATTAACAGCAAGAATTCCTTGAAAATTCAAAATTGATACCCTTAATATATCTCTCCAGTAATTGATATATTTTGTATATAAATTTGCGTGTTTCCTATTTTTAATTGCTAATATTATTAATCAGAAGTTAAATTGTATTTCCGAAAGTTTTGTAATTATTTATTGTGAGAATTGTGACATGAAGCCAGCATTTTATTCAGTGTTTTTCATGTATTGAAAATTTCGTGTACTCGGCATTCGTATATTACAATATTTCGTTGACAACACAATGCTTGTATAACACATTTAAAAAGAAGCAAGGCGACCTAAGTTATAGGCTATGCACAGCGAGAAAAATATATTATTGAAGGGTGATGAAGAAATGGAGATGGGCTGAGCAGCTCTTGGGCTGAGCCGGACAGGGCTTTTGACGATGATGGGACGAAAAAATGTGCTGAAATTTAAAAAAATCACTATTCTGCAGCGGTGCAAACAATAATACATTGAATTTTATAGTTTTAATTATAAAGTAGAAAAATAAAATTTATGTTTTGGAAATTTTACATTAGTATCATATACTTTTGTAAATTTCAATTTAGAATCGTCCATTTCAGCTTAGATTTTATTAGAAGCATCTATCATATGAAATTTTGGTGGAGGGATCCGAAAAAATTTAAAAAATATTTGACAAGTATTATAAAAATAGGCCTAAAATGGTACGCGTTGGCAAAAATTTGAATGGGCCGGGATTGGGCTTAAATTTTCGGCTGATTCTTTAATTATGTCCACAGTGTGCCCGGCATATTATTTAGGTTGCCTTGAAAGGAAGTTATTCCAATTGTTGAGTTTTAAAATGATATAACTGTTAAATTCTAAGTCGACATATTTGTTTAATTGTATTAACTGTTTTCATTATAGTTGTTTTGGAAATGGCAGAATTTGAAGAAATGTCTTCCTCACAGAGAGATGATTTCTCCTTTGATATTCCATTTTGCAGTTCTGAACAACCAAATATTGCCACTGGCTTAAAACACTGTGCTATTTGCAGTTATGAATTGGAGGATGCACATGTTCAATTTTGCATGGATTGTCAAAAGACACTTTGTTTTAACTGCGCTATTCATCACAAGGCTACCGCTTCCTCAGAAATGCATACGATTGATCCTCCTTCGTCTCATCGCATGCCACATTGCTCCCAACATAAGCAGGAGGCAGAAGATTTTTGCATCAACTGCAGGCAAGCAATTTGTTAATCGTGTAAAAATTTGCACAATGCCCATCAAGTGTCTAAGACACATTTACAAGTAAGGCTCGATACGATTGTTGTAATCAATCAGATGGAAAACATTAAAGACAAGTTCGGCAGGATTAGTAATCTTAATAATATGTTAATATCAAAGGAAGGTAGCTTTAGCGAAATTAAAGAAAGAATCCTGTTGTAAATTAACAAGAGGTAAAATGGCATTTTACAAGCATTTAATGAGGAGTTTGGCAATCAATTCAACACTTTTTGCGATAAACAGACAAAAATCGAGCTTGAAATTAATAAAGAAATCGCTTGGCTAAGAAAAATTATCAATAATTTTGAAAAAGCTATTGAGTTATATACTCATTACTCTTCAACATTAAAAAATTACAATATTCTCAGAGATTACTATTTATTTAAATCTCTTTCATTAACAGAATTATGCACTGGAAATCATTCAATGCTTATTAGCAAGACATTGACTTTGACTAAAGAGAATTATAAATACGATCAGGGTATTCCTGAGACAGTGAAGTCGTTAACAAGACCAATTACTAACGTCGTTGATGAAGATATACTTTTAGAGGATGTTCCAAGTCAAGAACAGATATTTTCAGCTTCAAAATTATATGAATTTAAGGAAAAACATATAGAAGATATTTGTTTCGATATGGACCATCGAATTATATACATGATAGAAGTTTGCTGGGGTCAAAAATACTTAATCCAATTAAATTCAGATGGGAGTAAGAAAGAGTTGCATTTGGATTTTTTGGGTGATAGTAAATGTCGCATATATATAGTAGCATTGGAAAATGGCACAGTCCTTTTACAATATACTTACGGATTTATGTTGATTTCAATGAATTCCAGAAACAGGAGGCAACTATCTATTCCATTACTAAGTTCTTCGGATGTTGTGGCAATGTGTGGCACTCCTTGTAAAAATTCTGTCTATTTCTATCATTACAAACGATATGTTTTCAAATACGATGTCACTATTCATACTTTAGAAATTACTCCTATAAGTCTACCTGTGAAAGTTCTGTGGATGAGCGTGAGTTCCAACTTAGATCACATTTTTCTGGGAGTTTCAAGTGCATTTATTTATTTTCTTTTAAGCAGTCTCAAATTTTACATATTTTCACCAATACTGAAAATGACAGTTACAGTTTTGCAAGGTTTCTGTCAACAAATCGGTTTGTTGCATTTAATTCAAAAGCATTCGCTTTAGAGATATTCAATACTGACAAAAAAGAAATAATTTTAAAATTCTCGAGCAATCAATTAAGAACAAATAGAATTTACAACATTTTTTTACTGATGGCTTGCTCAGCATTACTTGTTGTTGATCAATTTCCTATAATTAAAACTCTTTACAAAGTTTGTTTTAGTGAGCATATAGGGTGAAAAAAATTTTGTTTTTAAATGTTCTTTTCATTGAAATTGTATTGGTTAACATGAAGTTATCTTTAGCATTTTTAAATTGTTTGAATTTATTAATCATATATATATATATATATATATATATATATATATACATATTAGGGGTATGCATAGAATATCAGATAGGTCTTCCAACTGCTATTGGGGTAAGAAATAGTATAAGAACTGAAAAAAACGCATTCTTGAGAAAATAAAGTATTGACTTCTGAAGTCAGTGCATTTGAGTTTTCAGGTATTTTGAATGACACGTGACTTATTAAGCTGTATATAATCTTACGTACCCCAACAAAGTTTAGCACAACGAGATTAGTGAGCCTATTTTCGAATTCTGAAAATGCATATTTTGAATGACTCACTATATTAGTCCTTTTGTTTTTGGCTTTTACTTGTTGAAGAATTTTGCAAAAAAGCATATAATTTTGCAATATTCCATATATATATATATATATATATATATATATATGGGACCTATGTTCTCAGGGTTATATACCTAGCACGCATGACCACTTATTTTAATTATACTTGAGCCTGTGAGCATTTTGACTGATTGTCAAAAAAATTCCTAAATTGAGTATGTATGATAGCCTTGAGACTCATTTAATAGCCACACACAAAATTTGGACGCAAGGGGAGCACCTTTTAAAAAATATGTAAAAATGAAAAAAACCGCTTCCAATACTGTGCACTAGATATAAATGTGTACATATATAATTATAGAAAATTGGAATGAAATTGTGAAGTGTAAGAAAAGAGTATTTTGGCATTCATAATCAAAAAGAAGTATAATTCTATTGTGACCATGAAAGAATTTAAAGTGAATTCAAATTATTGCTAAAGGTAGATTAACCTTTTGAGGATTGGTGGTACTTATATTTCCCAAATAAGCAAATACGTTTTTCTATACTGCTATAATTCACAGTTTACTTGTATTTTTCTTGATTAATCTTATGATAATGGCAAGTTAGTACATTTATAAAGCTTCGGCTAAATTGATCATTGCTCCTCACATTTTTGCTATTTTTACTTGAGCATGATATGCCTGTTTAATAACTTTTTGATCAGTGATTTGGAAATATATATATATATATAAAATTAAAAGAAGCGCCGTTAAAAGAGCGTTTGTCAAGCAATTTGTGTAAAAATATTGCATTGATAGATTTTTCACATTCATTTTTTGACAATTATTAATAAACCCTGTTAAGGGGGCTCAATGCAATATCATGCAATTTTATTACTAAAACATTTTCTGTTTCCTTATAGGACCTAAAGAGTTAAAAGTGAATGAGAGATTGAGCGTTAAGTTACTTGTTAAACTAAGTTTGGGGTGATTTTGTTACGGCAAAAACAACTAGAATAGGATTAATAGGCTTAAATCAAATAGGAGGAACCTGATATTTTGTGACTTTTTTTACATTTTTAAGTACTTTTTGTCTGTACAATATGGGAGCTATCCTTACTTTGCTTATTTAGATTCAACAAAAAACTTTGTTACCCCAAAACAAGTCAGCTTAAAAATCTTGTCTTAGGATAATTGCTATTAATAGTTTTGTATAGAAACGCCATGCTTGAAAAAAGCTAATCCTATGATTTCATGAAAATTTTGTTAATATTCACTTAGCTTGTACCCAAAAAACATCTAAATTTGGAAATTATTTGTAGTTTTTTGTATGCTGTGATTCTTTGCATATTTTAGTTCTGTGTGAAGAAGTCAATTTTCGAAAAAAGCAACATCAAGTTTGAGACTCCATTAGGTTTAATTAATATATATGAGAAGTCAGGAGCTACATAACGTTGAAAATCGCAATGAAACTTTAAATATAGATGATACTTCTCAATTTTGCAGAAAAAAAATGATTGGGTGACTTAGAAGAAGAAATTTTGGATCTTCAAAGTTCTGATAGTTATTAGGAAGAGGCAGTACAATTTGGTTCATTAAGCAGATTTTGGACTAATATTTCCAATAAAATAAACAACTCAGTTAAGAGAGAGCCATCTCGAAACATTATTCATACTAATTTTGGTGCAACAAATCATGTACAGGTTGTGAAACCATCTTATTCTATTAATATATTTATGGATGAAATCTTAGAGGACTGCTTTCGTTATACAAAATTGTAAACTCGTCAAAATTTAGTTGGACTGATTCATTTAGAGTCACATTCAATTCTTTGGAAGCAAGTGGATAGACATGAGCTTGAAGCATTAATTTGATTGTATATAGTAGCATGGAGTTCATTGGGTACATGATTGCAGTTTATATAAACAAGACTCGAAGTCTTTTGGGTTAATATGATGAGGAAAATATTTGTTTTAATGAAGCGACTTTCTAGATCAAGAAGAATGAAATGATAACAATAAATGTAGCACAATTTGTTATATATGAAAAACTTTTCGTCAAACAAATCACTCTTATCTTCTTCATCCTAGCCTGACAACCAATGAGTAACTATTAGAAAATCACAATGGCGTTTGAAAATATTAGTTGAGCTTGGGGCAAACCGCCTCACAGCCTGCTTGCGAGTTACCTGCGGACAGTGGTTACTGCTTGAACATTTGGGTCAAGTGTTGTGTGGCCGAAACATGACCAAACCGTGCAAATTTGCATATGGTTATGTGAACGTGTACGAACGTATCAATTTAATTAATTAAGCAAATATGAAATTATTTGCGTTTTTCTATTTGTAGTTGCACAGATATTGATATTGATATTGATAGTTCTCATAGATGAATTTAATTTTGATGGAAAGCTGTCACATATTCTTGGATTTTGTCAAAATGTGTATGAGGATGATTATTACAGTTAACTACTGTCTAGTTCAAAATACAAGTTATATAGGGTGAGCAGATTAACAAATTATCCCCTGACTAAATTAGGCAACTTACTAAGCATCTAACCTAATTCCTCTTTCTTTTCCTATTGTATGTTTACTGCAGAAAAAACAAATTCAAATAATTGCAGAGAATTTAAGAGCTAAATTTTACAATGCGGATTGAATTCAGCCTGAAATTTTACTTTTTGAGCCAAATGCATTCAAAACATTGTTTGGGGTGAGGGTGAGTAAGTCAAGTTTCTTGAAAGTGTGAGCCTTGAGGAGTGTAGTGGTTATAAATTTAAGCTGTCTTGGCAACTCTTGGATCAAAAGTTTTAATTGTAAGAATATCCTGCAAATTAAAGTTAGATTTTTGTGCAAAGCGTCTAAAAATGCTTTTTTGCTTAGAATCTAAAGAATGAATTTACAAATTTTCATATGTAAAAATCTATTTATGCAGCTTTAAGCTATTTTAAATTGGGGTAACTTTTTTAAACCATATTTCATTTAACCGAAATTTATTTTAACATTGTTTAATCATTAAGATTACAACTAAGAAACCACTGAAAGTCTATTGATATATACTTTCCTCTAAATTTGAAGAACAACATGTAAAAGTTATTACACAATTCGTGTGGATACAATAGAATACTGTGACAGAATTCAAGCATAATGGAGAATATTCAGAGAAGTTTATGAAAAACAATTGAAATCATTAATAAAACTGCTCTGCATAGAGGCATTTACCTAAAATGGGTGGCTGGATGGTGATTGTGTACCATAGAATTTATGTCTAGGAAAAATATGAACTTAATTTTCTACATTAAAGCAATAATGTATTTTGCCATTTTTTATATCTATATTTGAAGGTCTCACACATTATTGACTTGAAGCTGTAGTGGTTTAATATTAAGATGTTTCTATTGCAATTTCCTAAAAAAAATTGCACATTTATTTTAATAAAACATTTGATTTTATATAACTAAAATTTTAATATTTATATATAATGCTGCATTAATGTAATGAGCTTAATGGTTAGAACATTACTGAAAGCAGTTTTCTATTGGAAATCCAATATCCTTGAAATGATCATTCAATTATATAAATTAAAGAAATTAATATTGAATGGATTTTAAGTATTTTTGAAATTTTGTTGTAATATTACTATAAAATTATTCAACGTCACATGCAGTTTTGATTTACCATTCTTAGTATAGCCTGTTTCACTCTGACGTAAACTTCCAAATGAAATGGCTCTGTTTTCTTGATAAACTTGGTATTATTTCTAATTTATTATTATACAATTGTGGAATTATAGTATCATAAATAATTATCTTAAGTAAGTGAAATGTTGCCCTGTATCACCTGAGGAAATGTAAAAACAAGCAATTTGTTAAAATATAGTTTCAAATAATTTAATAAATTTTTTTACTATTTAGAATTGGTTAAATTTGCGTAAGGCATTGTAAAATTATATAATATTTGCAATAAATTATGCAATATTTTTCTGATTTTAATGTTTTCATATATTAATCAAATAAATTAGCATTAAATGTAATAACAAACTTATGCTTCTTAAATTTTGTATATGCACATTCGCATTGCTTGATATTCACGAAACATTAACAAATCTATTCATACAATTGTAATGTCCTTGAACACTAGAAAGTCCGCAAAAATAAACCCCCTTAAAAGTCAAAACAGTCAGATCTGATTTCAATTAGCAAAACTTTTCTAATATTACAAATTATTGGTTCTTTCCTCTCAAATGTTGGAAATAAAAATGGGAAGCTGAGAAAAACATTTATTCATTTATTGAAGCAGATAGAAGAAAAAGTGTTAACAAATTTATGGCAATCAAAAGTGCACATGCCACATACTGGTTTACTGCAGTCTACACAAAACATGTTTGTTTTGATTGAGCAACCTCAAATAGAATATTGGTGACACTTTGCTGTTATTTGAGTATGTTGAAATGTGTTTTGAAAACCAGAACCTGATGAATTTGTAGGCAAGAGTCTCGGCTGGGCAATAAAAATTACTGGGAATATTTCCTGACAATTCTTCAGCTAAGCGAATAATAAAATCCTTTCTGCTACTAATTTCATAAGTTGATTCTTGCTAAAGGATCCATGCATTCATTCTCAAACAAAGACCAGATGTAGAGGTGTAGCCTATGCAAAGTCCAATAATTGATTTTGGGTGTCCTGAGAACTACTTAGATTGTTTGAAGATTAGCTCTGCATTGCATTATTGATCAAACCTGCATAATACAAATTAATCTAAGGTAGTTTAATTCATCAAGTAATTAAACTTCTTGTACAGTGCTTATAACAAAATATGCAAACAAATCAACATGTACCTGTCCTTTGTAATTGGATTTTGTTCACATGCTAACAT
This sequence comes from Hofstenia miamia, assembly GCA_900660155.1. Taxonomy (NCBI): domain Eukaryota; kingdom Metazoa; phylum Xenacoelomorpha; order Acoela; family Hofsteniidae; genus Hofstenia; species Hofstenia miamia. The sequence goes on from CABFPE010000190.1 coordinate 294,558, forward strand.
CTGCCATTTGCCACAATTTTACTATTATTTAGCTGAGTAAGTTAGTCTCTACAATTTGTTGAATGAAAGTTTGTCAACAGATACTATTTCCATAATTAAATCACTACTTGTACAAATTGTTTGAATTTATAAATTTGCACAAATCAAAATAATATAAAATCAATAAAAGTTTTTTGTTTTTCGTTCCTTTTTTCTCTTTTATTCATTGATAATGTCACATTTGTGGGGATTTGTGGGGTTGTAATTTTTTGCATAATGGTTGTATATGCATAGGCTAGAATTGCTCAAGTCTTTTAGGTATGGTGTGAGCTGTTGGCTGAAATGTTTCTAAATTATAAATTTTATAATATTTAGTATAAAATGAATTTAAAGAATTGTTTTCAATCTACATAAATTCTTTCACTTATAGCATGCTGCTTACAAACAAAATTTGAAAACTTGTAGCACATTTATTTAGTATTTTGTAAATATTTGCATGGAAAAAGGTATCTTTCAATAAAAAACATTGTCCTCTTTAATATCATAAAGTCATTCATTTATTGACGAATATGGTCATACATGTACTGTATTAGATACAGGTGTTAATAAAATTGTTACTTCTACTATTACCATATATGTAACAAGGTATTTCTTTATAACACTGAAGGTAAATCTACATGTATCTGAATAGTTGGCATTAACATTTTTAATGACTAATCATTAATTTCTATCAATTCAGAATTTATCATCTTACCAACAAAATCTTGTGGTAATTTCTGGTACTTGCTAGCAGTGTAATCAAGACGTATACTTTGTTTCTGTTCTTTGTTCATTCCATACAGTTTCTGGTAGATTGTTCTAATTGTGATAAAGATATAAACAATAGACGCAATTTATCTTTATTCATAATAAGACCAAATGTAAAACGTTATGAGATATAATAAGTTATATGATAATTTTGCATATTATCTTGCATCTAGAACAAAGAGGAATATTTTGTCGATAATTTTGCAAAGTCTAACAATTTGTCAAAAACAATTTACAAGATGGCATGAAGTAAGCCAAATGTCCATAGCAATGTCATCAGAGGCGTATTCTTTTTATGTTGGAGGTGTCCGTCGCACACCTTCTAACCAGCATTTTTATGATTTTAGAGCGGTTTTTCCTATTGCTTATTTGGGAACTGATTAAATTTAATACCACATCAAACTGATTTTTGCACTATATTTTTATAAATTTGTAATTTGTGATTAAATACTCAATCGAATTTTTAATTACAGGTAGCACGTCTAATTGAGTTGCCATTCTTATTACGCATTGCGTACAGCACTTTCGTATAATACCGGTGTCTAAATTACAATTTTGGTAAAATTGAAGCATTTCGATTTTTTTATCCATAAACTATACATTTGTTTAATTGGCTAGTACATGTATCATCTTGTTTAGCAATCATGTCACTGATAAATTAAAATGTCCTAGTTCTTCAATCGTGAATGTTGCAATACCTAGGCATCCTAATTTTGTGGCCGAACGTTTTTGATTGGTTCACGAAATGGAATACATCATTTCGAGGTGTGCGCTAATGATCACCGCACCTCGAATGAGAAATCAAACGTCTCACGACTCTCAGTTACTTCCCCGCCAAGCAAAGCAAACGTCATTAAATAATAGAGAAACTTTTTCAAGTTGTACATGTACACTACGTTGGCTGTGGTTTTAAGCTAAAACAAATGTTGGGAGTGGCCTTTATTCTAAATTGTTAGACTATTTTAGTGGCTGAAGCAGTTATTAGCAGTAAACCAGACAAGCTCAGACTGTGTCATGTGCACAACACGCAACCCTGGTTGAACGTGTTTATGAGTCTGCAAATGTGGCTCATCAATGCTAGACAAAAGCTGTGGAATATTAGCATTAGCTTACTACTGCTTACGGCCAACAAGAAACAGTTTCTTTGTCCGGCTTAATAATGGCTGCATACGGTTAGGTGGGTTGCAGGGATAGAATCGGATCGGATCGAATCGGATCTTCATTTTGAGAGACTTCGGAACCAAAAAATTTTAAAACTTGTGTATTTATACATTTTATAAATTACGCACATTTTTACATTGAATCTTAATTTAATCTCAATCTAAGTGAAATTTTGTAATTGAATTTCACTGTTCATCAGAATGTCGATGAGCCGTAATTTCTAAGCTTTCCTCGGCTCGTTTAAATTTTGAGTAAGTTCGATTCTGCTCGGCTCGCCACATAAAATCTTTCAATGTTTCATATATTTTTTAAAACATTGTGCTCTCAGAATTTTTCTATTGCTCTTCCTATTATTTAATAAACATTTCTAAAATAATATTAAAAATAAGGAATATTGAATGAAAAAATAAGAAAGATCTGCATAATCAAATTAACAAGCACTATACGTTTGGTTTGCTCAAAAACGACTCGTTTTGGGCTCGTTGTATATCCAATACTCTGCTCAAGTTTGGCTCGGCTCGGCTTGTTGACACGTCTGTTGTTCATACAACAGGTTCTTGTTATTTTTCCAACAACTTATAAAATTGGTGACCAATACTTCAAATCGGAAAATGCGATTCATGTTAGTTTTTGCAAACACTATTTGTTTATTGCTAGAATACTTATTTAAATTCTGATCCGTTTTGGATTGAAAACTAAAATTTTTTTAAAAGTTCAGATCGGATCCGGATCTCAAAATGTTGGATCCGATTCAATCTCTGGTGGGTCATCTATTTCTGCTTCCATGCCAAATACAGAGGTTTGAAAATAATAGAAAATGAGTCCTGCTCTTGGTTGAAATTGAAAAGTTGGTCTGATCATGATCTGGTCCTGTCTGATGTTTTAATATTTCGTGGTGTTGTTAAATATACTTTAAGGTATCCATTTCAAATATTTTACTTGATATCTGATTTTAAGAAATATTCATTTGAATCATATTTTACCATAATGTAGAGTATTTAAAAATTATACATTTAATCATGTTATGGATGGCTTCAAGTTCAATCAATGACTGCAGTAATTTTTATTCTAAATTTTGAAACTTTTGGTTCAGTGTTGACGTATTTTTATTTAAATACAATGACGAAACCAAACCGAGCCACTAGCAATTCTGCACCGCACACTAGGCAATGTTGCCCATGCTCCGCCACTGAATGTCATAAACTTGATCTAGATACAGTTTAGCTTGTTCCAACGTGACTGCATTGGAAATAGAAAATTCTGCCAATTTTGCACCAATTAGCTTAGCTTTTCCCATTGATAGTAATAGGTTATGTGCAAAACCAGATTATGCATCATCAAACCAAATACCTTTCATTATGCCTCTTTTCAAACCAGGGTGTATGTTGATTTTTGAGTTAGACCGTCGATATAAATGTCGTCCAGTATTGCCAAGATTTCCCAAATTCTACCTGATACTGGAATTAATATTTCTGTATACTATTCAGGGTGGTGCGGGTTAACCCGTCCTAACAGGTAGGTCAAAAATTTGAAGGATGGGTTGCGTGCGGATCTCTTAGACTAATAGATTCAAATTATATGTGTATTTTTTATTGACTTTGTAGTGTTTTCATTGATGATTTTATGTTAAAGCAGTTTTGCACTAGTAATCTTTCTTTGATTGGCTTGGGGTATGTATCATTGTTTGACAGGTCAGGTAGGGCCGCAGGTTAAAAATTGAATGAACACCACTGTAGAGCACATTTCATGCTCAATATTAAAGTTCAAAATTCCTAATCCCGGTGAACTACCATCATCAAAATGTCTTCTTTACATGAATCTTGAACATGATTGCGGAGAAACTCATTACCAACTTTCGTCAACTATTTAAAAGCAACATTAGAGATTTGAAAGAAGGGTTGCATGTATGCAATCTGATATATAAAATGATTCGACATAAGAAGTATTCTTAATATTTTTTAGATCAAATAACTTGGGGTTATAAAGTTACCCCATATGGTGATAATAATAGAAATGCAGTTAATATTGTAAAGAAAGCTCCTAAATATTGCGGCTATTTAGCATAATTAAGCATTTATATTTATATAAAAAATCATAAGTTTTTGTTGGTTTACCTGAATTTCCTGGCTTTTAACAACATAATTTAAGGACTTGTGGTTACGGAAAAACCCCAATCGACGTAAAACGGTTAATAAGCTTCGTACTATGGGAAAAGTATAGAGCGGTCGACGAAATTTTTGTTTCAACCTCTGTATACGATTTCAACCGTACACAGCGGTTACTACTATACCTATATATATATATATATATATATATATATATATACGCAGTATGTATTCAGCATGTGAAAATAGTAGTTTTTTATTCTAGCACAAATATGTACCTCACATAAAGTTTGGTTGTTTATTTAAGAACTTTTTTGCTAACGTTAAAATCCATTAATTAGACTTTAAATTTGTAAAGTATGTATTAAAATTTTGCTATCAACCTTAACTCCCGCTAAACAATTTGAGCACTTGAAACAAAGCAAGCATGTTCAACGCTCTCAATTTGATGACCATAGTCGGATTTTATTATACAATTTGTTGCTATGACAACCAACTACGTGAGAAGTTTTTTGGCAATTCTGGAAATAAAGATATTTCAATAAGTAGCTACCTGTTTAACATTTTCTCTTATTCAATCGCTTTACATGTGGTGAAGTTTGTGTTGATAATGTGTGCGAGTTTATCATTTGCAAACTTAAGAAAATGTATACTTAGCAATGATATATGGAAGAAACTAATGATCATCCGGACATCAAAGTGTGAAAGCTGTGAGAAAAACGAAAAAGAGAAAAAGAAGATAGAGGAGTGGATTGATAATGCAAAAGAGTACCTGTCTCTTTCGGGAAAGTTCAAGAGTGGCGTCAATCTTCATGATCACCTGCTAAAAATCTCAAATATTATTGCGGTTAATCAACAGCTGGTAGAAAAGCAAGAACACTTAAGAAATAATGAAATGCTTAAACAACTTCCACCGAATGAGATAGACAGCTTCGAGAAAATTCTTTTAGAAATATAAATGTAAGTGCTTAAATGATTATCATCTAACAGAAGAATCACGCTTGCATTATTGAACTTTGAAATTTTGGTAACCTATTCTTTGAATAACATCTCATTACTTAGAATAGGATATGTTTTCATATTTTTAATCTGATAATCACAAAGGTGAACCACTTGAAAGATTAAAGCTTTCGGGCGTGACTTTAAGAATGGGGTTTTTAATCAAAGAAGTTATGTTAGAAGTATATAAGAATTAGTTTTGGGAAAGTTGCAGGTAAGAATTAGGGCTTATACACGTCACCGATAAGGTTTTTGTCTAGCAATCACTTCATTTGTAGCTCAAAAATTTAGGAATACAACAATATTTTAAAATCTACTTCAATGCTAGTCGCAGACAATTCAATGGTTCGTTGACCTTTCATATATTTTCTAAGCTTTACAGTAGTGGCCAAAAGTTTAGGAGCACTTTCCAAATTTAGAAATTTTTGTATTTTACTCTAAAAAACGCAACGTAGAAACAATATAATAACACCATGTAGAAACAATATGATAACACCATGTAGAAAGTAAATAGTTAATTCAGAAAATCTTACTAATATTTTGTATGTCAGCCATTATTGGCCAAACACGCAGCAATGTGATTTGACATTGACTCGACCAGCTTTCTACAATAATCATCAGTAATCTCTGTGCACCATACCACTTTAATTTGCTCCTTCAGATCGTCGAGTGATGTGCATTGTCGCTTCCGCAGTCAGTTTTTGATGTGATGCCAGCAATTTTCTANATGACGTTGAGGTCTGGGGAGTTTCCCAGCCAGTTCTCAAGCAGCCGAAAGTCTTGTGATGCAATCCACTGTTTCCCAACTTTGGCGCTGTGGCAAGGAGCACCATCTTGTTGTAGTAAAAATGTTCCGCGAAGCTGCATAAACATGGGAACTTTCTCCTGAATTATTTTGAGGTAGGCCTTGGCTGTGACTGTCCCATTGCGAGGAACAAATGCAGACCAGCACGCCTATTTGCAGTTATAGCACTACAAATCATCACAGAAGATGCTGAGCAGACAGTTTGTTGTGCGTAACGTGTGTTGAATTTTTGGTTTCTTGGTCGTTGAACGTGTGGCCGGTATGATGTAAGCTAACTGGCAAATCTTGGATTCGTCACTAAACATTACTTGATGTCACATCTCAGGGGTGTAGTGTTGGTATTGCCTGCAGAAGCACAACCGGTCTCGATTGTTCTTTGAAGGCAATCGGGGTTTGGCTGCCGGTTGCACGATCGAAGGTCGAAGGTAGTATTCAATCGACGCCTAATGGTGCATGTTGATACATTCTGCACTACCGCAACTAGATTTGCTTTGGCTTCAGAAGATGAAGAGAATTGTTGATTGACGACGTAACGGTGAATGAGACGGTCAGCTTGAGGGGTTGTCACTTTTGGTCTTCCAGACCGCTAGCGAGAGGAAAAATTTTGCAGTTGCGGATATCTGGTAACACTTCTGGATATCGAAGATACTGACAAGCCGATTCTAACAGCTATAGCTCGATAATTGTGCCCCTCCTGGTACAAGATATGAATTTGAGCACGTTTTGTTGGTGAAATTTCACTACCACGGAGCATATTTCAAACTATAATGATAGTGCTTTTTCAATGAAAATGTATTGTGTGTAAATCTAAAGTTGTTTTAATTTGATTGGCTAAATGAATCTGTTGTAAATTCTACGAAAAAATAGGGAATTCCAGAAATTTTACGAAGTTTCCAGGAAATAGCATAGAACATGCTTTAGACAGGTTATTGTTCAAAAACTTTTGGCCAGTACTGCACACTTGCTGAAAGTTCTTGAACAATCAATATCAGGTGAGCTAAGCAGGATAAACACACAGACAAGGTCAAAATTATCATGAATTTAAAAAATAATATAAGTAATGGTTCCATTGAAAATTTGTTTCAAATTGTTTAAATCGAAATAAAAAGTTTCACTGGTTAATACAGTAGCGTCTAAACTTTAGGAAAATGAAGTGCTTAACTTCATTGTGAATGCTGTAAAATGAACTCTAGATAGATTTGCACCCTATAAAGGAATAAAAATGAAAACAGAAATGTAAATTTACTTATTGTAAAAAATAGAGTGGGAAAGACTGCTCTGAACAAATTAAACATAAATTACACAAATTTAGGATCAAGCAATAGCAAACCAAATAGTTTTTGATAAATTGGATCCGACAAAAAGTCAATAAGTAGAATTGTATGAATAAATTTCTAAGCAACCATATCAAAAATACTGAAAAATGCACTTCTAGGGTGTTGGAAATCATTTAAATAAGACATTTCGGAATTCATGGTGTGCCAGCATTTATTATATAAAAAATATCAACAATTTTTAGAACACATTATTTTTGCATTTATCTTCCCAACACAAACAAGTATTTTCTAAATATCAGATATTATGCGGATCAACTTAGAACCTCTTCATAACATTAAAAAAGTAAGAAAAAATAATTTTTTACTTTGGTTTATCCAAAAAAATTCTCTAAATGTCTCAGTAAAATGCATGGGGCCTATAAACTCTCAATTGCCCCAAAATCTATCAAATATTTCCTTTGAAAAAATGCAGCCCTAAAATGCCACTGCTTCACTATACAGCAAGGTAAATAAACATAAATCTTATAGATTACATTGTCAGTATTATAAACAGCTTCTGTTAATATTATTAGTAAGTTCCATAAAAAACTAAAGTAAAATTACAAATACAGAATAATTCTGAAAGTAAAATAGTGATTATTCTAATTGCCATACTGTAGACTGCTCATACTATGAAATTTTTTCAAACTTTAGACTTTCATAGGAATTCCTCACAAACTCAATCGGCTCCGGCCGACCGGTAGACGGTTTTATCTCTGAGTTTGCACTACATGTTAAAAATGACACATATTTATTACATATGGCTTAAATACTATTGGATTAATTGAACTTGCGCACATTGTATATCACTATTGTTCCCTTTATATTTTAAACAACTATAGATTTATGTCATATGCACGTCCAGCTTGAAAAAATTGTCCTTTGAAAGCCCAGAATCTGTCAGATACTGATAGTAAAATTGAAGATAATCTTTGAGCAGCTTTATCAACCTTTGATCATAGGGGGACATAATCAATAGAATCAGAACGAATTCCTATTTTTTTTAAATTTATCGCAATTGTCGTGAATACCACCAACTAATCATAGCGCAGCTCGAAATATTATTATTCAACATTCGAAGGCTAATATATGCATGATCTGTAATGCAATGTTTGAACTGTTCTTCAAAGATGTACTAATCAGGAAAGTTGCCTTTGAAAAGATATCCTGAACGTTTTTCGTGGTTTGTTCGAAAAGATGTACTGATCTTGATAATATTGAATTTAAATGCATTAATTTTTTTGAAAAAAATTTTATCCTAACTTTGATATTGGAAAGAAATTGTCTCATATGCTTCATTTACTAAAAGTTCCTAATAATGCTTTGATACCACACATTTAATTGGGATAACAATCGGTTGTTCTACGCCAATTTATCAATAAGATTTGAAATGCATTTTCAATGTAGCCTGAAAACAATAGCAATCGCAATCAATTTCCACATATGAGCTGGAAAAAGACAGAGGATGTTGCTTTCTTTGTTCTCAAAAAACTCAAATTATATCAAAATGCTGCTAATGCCATAATTTTGTCTGCAGACCCACTCTGATAGACGAATAGTATGCAATAACTGATAAAAATATATAGTAAAGTTTTTTCAGTGTTGAATTTTCGTGTAACAATTTTTTGTAGTTTGGTATAATTTTTTTTGCATGACACCGTAGTTCGTCAAGACATAATGTCTCTATTGCTATTTATGGAGAATATTTTACTGCGCCATACAATGGTGAATATTTCTATTTTTACCTAAGCGTTTTGTAAAAATTGCAATCAAACAAAAATCATATTTTGCAATTTATAATGCATTGTTTGAAATGCTACGAAAATACAATGGTTAGTGTCAAATTCCTAATTAGTAATTACTAGAAGAAGTATCCATCCAAACATTTACTGATTTTCTAAAACCCCCTCCCTCTCCCTCAATTACCGACCTACAGCCACTGTAAATTTCCAAGTGTAGCAGGTAATTTTTTGGCCATTTTCCTGCAAAAATAGACACAAATTCTCGTTATATATAATAAACAGTGAGAAAATGAATATTTTTTAGAGTCAGGTGTTTCACTGTATTTTCCAAAATGCAAGACGTTGTCTTAAAGTTCGTATCTGACCTAAGAAACACATATTTTAAAAAACTGTATTCTTATATACTTTCTAATTCAACCTGAATAATTTTAATTTCAGAAAGTTATAATCATTTGAATGTTTGTATTAAGCAAAATGTGTTTTAGAGAAAACATTTAATGATTGGGTTTGCACTTTCAAAAAAGCAATACATTAACACAAATATTTATTTATTCTATTCCAGACTATACCAAAATAACTTGCGTCTAAAGCCCTTTTAAAATATATTATTGATTAATATTGTAAGACACATTTTGAAGTTTTTTTAATTACTTTGGAAGCAATACTTTAACAGACAATTCTTTTTGTGGAATGAGGATTGCATATTCTTGACTAAGTAAATACCTAGGCATAGGTTATGGTATTTTTGAATCTTTGCCATTGTACATGTATAGGGTGCTGAATGTTTATTAACTATAAAAGATATCTTCAATAGAAAATTGAAGTTTGCTGAATCTTCATTTATTATTTCAAATGTGGACAGTTTCTCTTCATTGCCATTGTAGACCAATTTTGAAAAAAATTATATATATTGTTTGGCTATAATATAAATTTTGTTACGAAATCATATCGAAGATAGGATCAAAACATTGATGCAGCAGAACTGTGATCAATTCTAATGGAACTATAGAGATGGAAGCCAAGAATTCAGATTTGCAAACTTTGATACAATTTGGATAAATTAAAATATAATAGGTGGGATGTCAACAACGATCTTTTTGTACCCGATCTTCTAATTTTTGAATGAAGTAATCCAAGCATAAAAAGCAGATCTAAACATTGCACCACTAGCAAAATATAATAAAAACGTTATTGAAGAATTTGTGAGCAAGCCAAAATATGTAGAAATAAGAAGCAAGAATCTCAGTGACTGACCTTCTATCCTTTCTGGGCTTACATACTGATATGCTATTGAACACAGTATGGAAATTGTAAATAGTATGGAAAATGCAATACAATTAGCCAGTAACATTTTTGTCAATCGTTTTTCAACGGATTTGACTTTTTTGCGGGACAAAAGTACATAGATAAAGTAAATATTTGATCCAGAAACCACTGTTACAGGAATGAAAAACGCAATTATTGGGAGATACACGCCTATATACCAAAAAGTAAATTCTGAACTTGCTTGCATCATGCACTCCGATGCAACTATTTTAAATTTTATAATATTAGGAAATGACATTAGTGCTGATGATAGTACTATGAAGACGCTTGTCCTATATGCTGTTGATGGGCTTCCGTGCTTTTTGTACAGAACAGGGATTTTGATTGCAAAAACTCTGTCAATTGAGAGAAACGTCATGTGATACACAGCAGATAATGAAATAAGCCAATAACTGAATGAAACAATCTAAAAATATTTACTTTCAATTTTCAGTATCAAGGCTTTAAATTTTTAGTCAAAATACATCCCTTAGCGAAAAATGAAAATTCACACTAAGAAACGTAACTTTGCAAGAATGAAGCAATTTTTCAATTAGAATTTATAACAATCAAAACTGTAATAATATTCATCGTTACTAATTTGAAGAAAAATATTAAATTGTAAGATATATTAGCACTAATAATTTTGATTCAAATGATTTATAAGTTGTAGCAATTTTTCAGTGTTTATATTAATATATACAGCGTTCGCTGAATCCAGTTAATAATTTAAGAGGTTATTTTCCCAAATGCCGATTGAACTAAAATTTCCAAATGTATATATATATATATATATATATATATATATATATATATATATATATATATATATATATATATGTCTAATTACCCTACTCTTTTTTATGAGTATTAAAATGTAACCGCATTTTACCGTTTTTTTAAAAACTAACGCATTCAAATTACCTGCATTAAATTTAAAACACAATGCAATCAATTTATAATATAGTTTACTAAAATTAAAAATTAACTCATTCAAATTAAAACAGTACCATCGATTTAAAAATATATATATATATCAAAACATAATTTTTTTATAAAATGAAGCTAAGAAAAAAAGCCAACTATAAACTAATGCATTGTTTACTTTATTCTGCATACAGTAAATCATCTCCAGCCATGACTATTGTACATCGCCTCTGTACAAACTGAAAACGAAATAGGCCCATCATAATTTTGAAAAATAACTTACTTACCTATATTGCATATGTGTCATACCAGTTGCTCGATCTAGGATCATTTAATATCTAAGGTTATGTAGGGGTACATGTATATTTGGGCTTTTAGAAATGGAAGTGTTGTTCTCAAATCTTTAAATTACACTTCCTTGTAATAGATAATTTTATGCTGTGATGTAATCCCTAGAATGAATTTACGAAATTCTTTTTACTAGGTCATATTTTTTTCAATGCAAAGCAGGCTCAATCAAGATGTCATTCTATTGTGTTTGTGGATACATCTATTGCAATATGTGGATGATGTTTTAGTTGGTAGCCAAATACTTCAGAGTTGCTTTACCATTTCGTTTAAAAGAATTTTACTATACTGTAGAAAGGCATCCATAGGAGTAAATTCCAATGTTTATTGTAAGACATACTGTATAGCATTTTAGCACAACTACGGTTTCTTTCTTGAATTTCAATTGTTTTTGATTACAACTTAATTATTTTCAGCATGTTCAGAGGCAATAGACAAGAGTCATTTCTGGACATTTGATTAGTTAATAGTTTGCTTTGTTTCTTATTTTCATTTTCTTAATAAAGTCATAGTTTGATATTTATATTAAATTGAATGAAAATGACTTATGTTTAAAAATAAACGTGTTAATATTTATTTTGAATAGCTTATATTTTAAATTGATTGCGTTATGTTTGAAATTGAATGCAGTAATTTTTAATTTGAATGCTTTCGTTTGTATATCTAGCTGTAAAGGTGTAGTGTTTATCATCAAGTTCTGACCTGGATGATGTTTCAAATAATAAAATTAATAGAATTTTGTGTTATAGTTCATGTTTTATTAAGTAGTCTATTTTATTTATATTTATTCAATATTTCGATATTTATATATTTAATGTACAACCTTGCAAGAGATTATGTTGAAATCATATAGGCTAAATTTGAAGATTGGTCCTCCAAATCCAATAATTCCGTATTGAACGACAGAGAAACCATCCCAAATTGCTTGACACTTAATCATAACTGCAGACGAATTTTGAGTCTTCAAATGTCCAGCAGTCATATAACCAAAAATGTTTAGTAAGACTCCAAAACAGCTAACTACGAAACCAAGACTTACAAGAAAACGTGAAAGCTTGTATGTGAACAATTGCTCAATGCTGAGCTCAGTGTCGTTTATCATTCCTAAATTCATATTTAATTTACATATTTATTGTGTCAATTCCATGAATGTGCCAACCAGTGCTTGAAATTTGAATGTTCTTGAAACACGTTTTTTGGTTTTTGGAGTTAAGGAAAACCCTTGTCGGGTTTAAAGTTTTGATAAATTTGATTAGACGTCAGTCTTAACTGTGTTGATTATTATTAATTTTGCGAATTTTTTAGTAACAGTAAGGCTAAGCACGGCACTGTTAATTAATTAATTTATCAACTAAATAATTTATAAAATTAAATAATTTTTATCAAAATTTTGTCAAGCGCGCACTAGTGATTTTTAATCTGTTCAATCGCTCATTTTAGAATGGATTTCATTATGACACAGCATGTCTTACGGCAATAAATCAATTACCAGAAAGGCGTAAGGGACTATTCTAGATAGATTGTGTGAACATGAAGACCCTATTAAGTTCTTTAATCTACTTTCGAAGGAATGCGTAGTTTTGATCAATTACTGTAATTAGTTCCAATAACATTATGGAAATACAAATTTTTTAAAGAAGTGTTTCTGTCTCACTGGTTGGAACCGTGTCATAGTTACAAGTGGTGTCAGTGAGAAGGTGGTACCACACCCTGCAATTCATTTTTTTTGTTCTGCAAAGATAGAAATAAAACATATTATAAGCAATTTTAAACAATTTCGGGGCCACAGAACATATCAAGATAACTAAATAATTATATAAATAACCAAAAATTGAGCCCCAATATTGGAATAAAATCTTTAATAAACAATTTTAGACTATTTTGGAGGTCCAATAAATTTACAGGTACAAAATTTTTAGTAAGAAGTATATAGTATACACCAAAGCGGTTATTGAAAATTTAACACATAAATTTGGGTGTTTTTGAGTTGTAGCAACGAATTTTTAAAAAGCTCGTCCTCTTTATAAAGCTATGGCAATAATTTTTTTAAACTGCTTGTCCCAATGATTTGAAAATTGGAAAAAACATTAAAAAAATTATAATTCCCACAGCAAGTCACATGGATGTCTTGCTGTGGGAATTGCATGTTCTTGCATGTTCCACTTGTGGTAGACATGGAAAAAACACATTAAAAATTGTAATTCCCACAGAAATTTCTTGTTATATATTGAAAGTAAGAACCTTCAACTAGAACCTATTTAACAGTAATTAGCTATTTTGAATGTTGTGAAAAACGATATATGTATATGTATATTCTAAAACAAAATTATATTGATGTATTTCTTCGTATGTCCCTTCCTCTTTGATTAATAGAGTTTTTGGCATCCTCACAAACAACTTCTTCATTTGAGTGGGGCCAGCGCTCCTTCAATGCCTCTAAACATGAATAATTGTTAGTTTAAAATAATACTTAGGACATACATATAAGATAATATAATTCAATGAATGATTAATATACTGAACTTTCTTCAAATAAAAATACTTGGCGCATACGTATGTATGTATACTATATATATATA
>CABFPE010000190.1:309460-320376 GCA_900660155.1 Hofstenia miamia
TTAAAGAAAATCAATGTTTCAAGTACTTTAATCTGGAATCAAGTGTAAACAAGTAAAACACATGAACTTTAAAGTTTTAGCTGTATTCATTTTCATAATTTTGCTGTTCAAACTACTAGATTTTATTTATACTGACTAATAATCAATTTTATAATTTAGCGGATTTTTAAGAAAGGATTTACATGGGAAAACTTTGCATTCCCACATGTGGTACATGCAAGTTTTTATTGTTTTAAATAAACATGAAATTTCTTCCAAGTTCCACATGTGGAACTTGCATGTATTTGCAATTTTCTTGGTAATTTCAAGACTTTCCATGTTTTCTATGGTTCAAATATGGAACATGGAAGTAATTCCATGTTTTTTCCAAGTTCGAATCGCTGGGGTAAGAATTATTTTTTAACTATAAATTATAATTCGAAGCCCGCTTCTGAATGAATCAACGCCTTTCATCGTTACGAATTGATCAATTAATTAATTGTAGTGCGCGCGCGCTATGTTCTATTTTATGTGTAAACAGTTTAATCAACGCAAAAATAGATCAAGCGGGATTTTTTAATTTCTGTGATCATTAAATGGCTAGTGGGCGTTGACTTAAAAAAGCTTTGTGTTCTATTTTGTAAACTAAATAGTTTTGTATTTACGTAAATTAAAAATCACTAGTGCGCCCGACGCCTAAGTTGTTGAGATGGCTGTATATACAATCATACAATTTCTAAACTTTATGTTGCTGTTTGGGAAATCAGCGGACAATTTCGTTATTATGCTTATTTTGTGTATCTGTTATATATGTAGGCCCTAAACTAAATAATTACCTTACAAAAATTTCTTGTGTGTCCGTTACTGAGAAGGCATAATTTTTTATGATTAGCATTTTCGACGGGTTCATAGTTCATACATGATGAGAAGTTAAATCTTCATTGTATTTATTAATATCAGACTAAATATGATAAAACCATTCAAAATATATATATGGACACTTGTTACAACAAAGGAATTAAATGTGTGTGACAGTTACTTAAAGTATTTCATTACCGCGCTTAGTTGTAAGTTACACAATTGGACGCATGTTCAATGTCGAACAGTAGTAAAAATAGATAAAAGAAAACAAGTGAAAATGCAGCAAGCATATCTCCGATATGTGGCCCGTACGGGCATCGAGCATATATACGGGCAACGGGCAGGCCCGTGGCTTACATTTGAAATTTAGGGGGCATGGCCCCGCAAAGTTCAATAAATTAATCATAGTTTCACATATTTTCATTGAACTTTTAAATAGAATGGCATTTGTATTTTATATATTTCAACTCTAACTTAGAGATTATTAGAATTAATAGTATGAAGTTTTGTATCCAGGATGCAAAGAGGAAGGGGAGCCAGTGGCTCAACAGGGAGGGCCATGGCCCACCGGTCCCTTCCCTAGCCACGGCCCTGGCAACGGGCTCAGCTAACGGGCACCTTTGTTAATAAAAAAATATTCTTAGAAAATGAATTAAATCAGTAGTTCAAAATCTTGACAAAACGCATTGTAAAAATCCTGCTCGTCTTGATTCACTTCAATTTTGCAAATTCAGGAAACTGATAACAGTGGTTGTATCTAATGTATAACAATTTATCTACAATATCGTCAATTAAACTAGCCCTCACGGGCGTGTGTATGAGTTTATGTGAACTGAAGCACCTTTCAACTGCGGCTTCACTGGTTGAAATTTTGTTGAGTTTAAATTTGGTANTAATTTCTGTGATCATTAAATGGCTAGTGGGCGTTGACTTAAAAAAGCTTTGTGTTCTATTTTGTAAACTAAATAGTTTTGTATTTACGTAAATTAAAAATCACTAGTGCGCCCGACGCCTAAGTTGTTGAGATGGCTGTATATACAATCATACAATTTCTAAACTTTATGTTGCTGTTTGGGAAATCAGCGGACAATTTCGTTATTATGCTTATTTTGTGTATCTGTTATATATGTAGGCCCTAAACTAAATAATTACCTTACAAAAATTTCTTGTGTGTCCGTTACTGAGAAGGCATAATTTTTTATGATTAGCATTTTCGACGGGTTCATAGTTCATACATGATGAGAAGTTAAATCTTCATTGTATTTATTAATATCAGACTAAATATGATAAAACCATTCAAAATATATATATGGACACTTGTTACAACAAAGGAATTAAATGTGTGTGACAGTTACTTAAAGTATTTCATTACCGCGCTTAGTTGTAAGTTACACAATTGGACGCATGTTCAATGTCGAACAGTAGTAAAAATAGATAAAAGAAAACAAGTGAAAATGCAGCAAGCATATCTCCGATATGTGGCCCGTACGGGCATCGAGCATATATACGGGCAACGGGCAGGCCCGTGGCTTACATTTGAAATTTAGGGGGCATGGCCCCGCAAAGTTCAATAAATTAATCATAGTTTCACATATTTTCATTGAACTTTTAAATAGAATGGCATTTGTATTTTATATATTTCAACTCTAACTTAGAGATTATTAGAATTAATAGTATGAAGTTTTGTATCCAGGATGCAAAGAGGAAGGGGAGCCAGTGGCTCAACAGGGAGGGCCATGGCCCACCGGTCCCTTCCCTAGCCACGGCCCTGGCAACGGGCTCAGCTAACGGGCACCTTTGTTAATAAAAAAATATTCTTAGAAAATGAATTAAATCAGTAGTTCAAAATCTTGACAAAACGCATTGTAAAAATCCTGCTCGTCTTGATTCACTTCAATTTTGCAAATTCAGGAAACTGATAACAGTGGTTGTATCTAATGTATAACAATTTATCTACAATATCGTCAATTAAACTAGCCCTCACGGGCGTGTGTATGAGTTTATGTGAACTGAAGCACCTTTCAACTGCGGCTTCACTGGTTGAAATTTTGTTGAGTTTAAATTTGGTAAACATGCCAAGTTTGTTGGGAGAACAGCGCTGTCTCCGTGAAAAACGCGATCAGTAAAAAATTCCTCAAATCCAGGAATTCCTAGCGCGTCTAACCATTTCGTGATTTTTGATACTGTATCTTCTGATAACTTAAGCTCATTGGAAATAAATAAATTCAGAGCAACAATATTATTCATAATCCAATTTTTACGATTTTGGTCTACTTCTACCACTCCGTCCAATCCTTTTGAGGACGACTCAGCTATGGCATTTTCAAACGAATGGAGAATTTCAGGCCCCGCGCTTTCGTCACTTTGACATAGATTCAGAACCAGAATGAATGGTTGTAGTGCCCCCACAACTGAATTGACGCATATTAATTCTGTACCCTCCGTACCAGCTTCTGATAAATGTTTTTGTAAATCCAAAAACCGATGGTAAACACTATTCCATCTAGTTTCACAATTACTTCGGATAACTTTTTTGTTTATCATTGAAGGAGCATTGTCAGTAACACAGACAATAGGTAAAATAATATTTTCTTTGAGTTCGTCAATGGCCTACTGAATACATGTTTCAATGCATTCCGAGTTTGTGCCACTCATTACAAAACGTTGCAGGTAAACTATGTTTTCGTTTTTTGCCCCAACATTCAACATAAGAATTGTCACATGATGATGAGTTGTTACTGGATTTTACAACCCATCCAGTGCTAAGGTATCCCATTTATTTTTGAAGTGTTAAAAAACTGTGGCCTTCACATCTTCAGCTATTGAGAAAATTTGCTCACTTACCTCTCTCCGTCTTATAGTTGCTAAATTGAATCCAGAAGAAATAACTGGGTCTTCGAAAATCTTTAATGACAAAACATGTTTACTGCATACTAAAGTAAGAATACACTTGGTTTTCTGGGGTAATTCTATTTGTTGTTTTTTGGTAACAGTAACGTGTCCAAGATCGGTAAGAGTTCGCTGTGAATAATCAGATAGACCAGCATTTTGTTTGGCTCAATAAGCTTTTGGGTGTTTTGTTGATAAGTGCCGACGTAGACTATTCGTACCGCTTTTTTGTTGTTCATAGCTAAAAGTTGTTTTACAAATCTTGCAATTTGATTTTCCACTAGGAACTGATGTAATGCTGTAAAAATTATCGTTTGTAGATTTGCTAGTAATGCGTTTGATAAGCGAGTCCTCTTCCGACGCAGTAGCCATGCCAAAACTGAATGGTGAGCGAAAGTTGATATAGTTTTGTCTCAATTGTTTTTCAAATTTCATTCAATACTGTTCAACATAATGATTCAAATCTTAACGGACATTTATTTTTATTTTACGGGCTCAAAACCACTTACGGGTGTTTATGGACCACGGGCATTGGCCACGCCCTAGTGCATCACAATAGAAATCATCTGAAGTTTAATACCCGATGTTTTGTAAATGTTTTGAAAATTGTACCAAATGAAAAGTTGTTAATCCATTCTAGAAGTTGGTAAAGAGCCAAAAATGACAAGTTATAAATGCGCATAGCACACAAGCCAATTGTGAAATGACTCACGATAATTAATGAATATTTACGAGTATCCAAATATAAAATATATTTGATACGTTAAAACACCCACTATCATGGGGTTTAATGACTACTTGGGGCTGGAATTATCTTTATCAAGGATAACAGCATTGGTCTGAATTCTTGTGCATCTTTGATGGGCTGTTGAGGATATTGAAAGATATTGATTGTATGTGAACAACACAGATAATATACCAATATGGGTAAATTTTTTGTGCTGCTTTAAACAACACTTATTTGCTGTTTGCTGCAAAAGCTTGTTGTTGGGAGCCTTGGGTATGAACAGATTTTGAAAACTATTTACAATCTGACTCGCGGTATCTAGTTTCCAGAACTGCTTTAAAAAACTTTGCTGAAAGAAGACTTTATAGCATGTATCGGAAGTTGGGCCATTATCAGCACTATTTAAACTATTTAAGCGCTGTAATGATTTCTGGAATACTATTGATGTTAGTAGTTATAAGCCAGAAATCTAAGATCCTGAAATTGGATCTGTTGTTCAGGGACATGCGCATGATATAATGGCTATTGCCATTGATGAGGAACCCAATAATATACAGCATTGTAAGGATTACTGAGCGCAATTAAAATTGGTCATTATTTTAGTTGGAGGCTTTACACTTGATAGTGTTCACATCTATAAAGCATGTTCATTACAGATTTTGCAAAATTGCTATATAGTCTTAAAATGTATCCCTTCAGAGAATCGTGTTTACCTATATTTATGATATATACTAGTGCTGGATCCGTTCCGATTAATCCGATCAGGTTAAAACCAGTTAAACCGGTCCGGTCCGGTCCGGTTAACACCGGTCAATCTGCAGGAGCCGGTTAATCAGGTTGAAATCCGGTTAAATGTTTCTATTTTTGATTTTCAAAATTCATTGATTACAATGATTGCAATATGGCAAAATAACAGAAGTGGTAGAAAATGGGGCAAATATTCTTACTTTTGTCATTCTTGTCCTAATTATACATTTTTGCCATTGAAATTATTAAATTACATTGCGTGACCTGTTTTAAAAACTATCAAAATGTTGCATTGACTCTTACATCCTCTAATAGAACACATTTTCATTTTTGCTTTATCAAAATAGATGAATATCACTAAGCAAGCGCTAATTTTTAAATATCTCGTTAAAATCGTTTAAAAACCAGTTAAGTTAAGAAGAAACCCGGTCCAGGTAATCCAGTTAATTTATATTGTGATGTACAACACTACTATATACTTATCTCTTATGAGGCAACTCTGTTTTTTTATCCATTACACCCTACCTTTAGAAATAAAATTAGGATTCAGATGTAATATCATTGAACATACCTTAAAGTAAGCTGGAATCATTTAATATTTTGCACTGCGCACTTTCATGCATTGACTTTCAAATCAAAGGCTGAGAGCTTAAATTTTTACACATTAATAAATAAGAGACATCCTAGTATATATATATTTATAAACTATAAGCGTTTTTTATAAAAAGGGTTCTTTTTAGAAAATTAGTAGGTTTTTACTTAACTATTTATCACAAAGTAACAAATTTTAAATATAATGAGAAACACAGAAAGTGTTCTAGAAAATATATATGTTGAGAATATCGCTTCATTCCAAATAAGTTTACATGTTCTACTTTCAAAATGAAATATGGTATAGAAATAACGTCATGACAAATATTTACGTGAATAGACATTATTTTGCACAATAATGTACAAGCTTACTAAGTATGTCTGATTCATTGAATATTTAGCTAACGTTGAATACATCAAAAATTATAAAGGAGATGATAAACTATCCTGCTTTTCAATATAATGAGAGAAGCCAACGATATAAGGCCGTTCTAAACAGTGAACCGCTTACGAAATAAAAAACTAAACTTATTGATGCATTTGAAATTAACTGAGGAAAATTCCTATCCCAGTTAATATTTTGATAGCTTTTCCTTGGAAGCAATACTGATGGCAAAATCATCATTGAACAGACGAGAGAAATTGTAAAGAAAATGCAAAACGCTATGCAATTAGTAAGTAACATCTTGGTTAAACGTCTACTGATTTTCTTTTTTCGTGATCGCAAGTTATAATTGAAGTAAGAAAGGGAAAATGCGATAATAATGACAGACATTATAAATGCTATATACCAGAATTTGAAATCATTGCTTGCCTTGAACTTGCAAAAGGGACGAATCATATCATACTTTAAAATGTTTGATAGCGACATCAATATGAACATCAATATGATAAAAGCACTTAATTTGTAAGTAGCGCCTGACTTGTTGTTATTTTTATACCAAATGAGCAACTTAATTGCAATTATTCTGTCAATGGTTAGAAACTTCATGTGGTGTACAGCACCAGTAGATAAATCCAATGACCTAAAATATTTCCATGTTTGATGTATTCTGAACATAGTTACATAATTCAGAAAGAATTTAAAAAGTGAAAATATCAGTTATTGCCTATGCCATTTCCAAACTTTCTTTGGGGTGAGATAGCAACAGAAATTTGTCAATGCCCAAAAGTTAATATAATCAATGCAGTTAAAATATTGTCAAAATTTGCTTTGCAGTTATTACTAAAATGTTGATCAAAATCTTAACTGTAATGCAAAAATAATTATTTTCCATTGATGAAGAGAAAAATAATTTTCACTTGTTTGATGTATGTCAAAATTCTTCACTGAAAAAACACTGTAAGAAACTGACAAAATGTTTCTTGGCAGGAAAAAAAGCTCGCTAGAAACTTTGTAAACATCTGACTTTTCTCTGACATCACTAAGATGGTCTTTGAAGTTGACTTCAATCCATGTCAAATATTTTTTAATTTTAGTAGTGAGTTGAGGTGGTTCAACCTTATTAAGTAGTTTTTTCTTGTTCATGGGAAGTTCTACTTCCTAAATATTAATATAATGGGCCCTGATTATTTAAAAGAGTTGATTTTGGTCTTGAATATAAACGGAAGATGCTTTGGTATTGATGTTATGAACAAATATATATGTTAACTGCTTTAGTTTTCAAGTGTAAAATTGAACTTACTAAAAAAATTGAAATTCCTTAGATATGTGTTAAAATTAATCAAAAACATTATATATACAACGAATTTAGATAATAACTTTAATTTTACAGGTGAGTGATTATATTTGCTAAATATGCAGATATCCTATGGTTTATAAGTGATGCAAAAACTCATTTGAACTAGATTAGTCTTAGTTTTGCTAGCATCTTCACAAAAACCTTGCAATCAAAAACATACTTTAAAAGCAGTTTGAATTCGGAGATCATTGCCTACCAAAATTATGTAGCACTACCTTCAACAAAAAACAGTAAATATTCAATATACTAATAAACAAACTTTAATCCTGAATTAAGACGAATTAGAAAATTTAAAAATTTTTTCAATTTGTGGTTGAAATTTAAAATGCTATTCGAATTGAGATGCGTGAGGAGAATTAGTTCTTTGGCTAGTGTAGGATTTATAAATGTGCATTCTAAAACTCTTATATAGTACACCTGAAAAATTGAATTTACAAATCTTAGCCTAGTCTTAAATTGAACTGCATACATGAAGACTTTGATAAATCCTCATAAATTGCAATGCAAATATTTCAAAGTTAAATCGATATATTTTACATTATTTTGATAGCATTAAATCGGAATATTGAGAAAGTATATCGCAATTTGTTTTTGTTTAGGCATTCATGTACATTAATAGATTTGAAAAATATGTAATATATTTTAAAAAATTCCAGACTCATAAATGTATGTTAATGCTAAATGAAAAGAATTTATGAATTTTCTTACTCTTAAATTTATTAATTACTTAGATATTTATAAGTATAAAGATAGCTTAGGAGCGACATTTTTTGTTTTCAAGAAGTTTTTCAATATTATCTTGAAATATTGAGGACAAAAGTTTTGACAAAAAACACAGCAGATATATAATAAATAAGGAATTACAAATAAATCGAATGCTAATTTCAATATAATATATATATATATATATCAGAGCTGCAACCGTGCCGTGCTTTAATCCGTGCCGTGACGTGCTCGTGCCGTGCCTTGCCTAAGATTTTGCGTTATTTATCCGTGCCGTGCCTAAAATTTATTGAATATACCAGCGCCAGAAATACAACTTTATTATACTATTTTAACGTTCGTATTACATTATGCTAGTATCTGTTTAATATAAACACTGCGATTTGTGATTTTGGTTGGCCTTTTGCTTCGAACATTTTTTCTGATCTTGAGCACTTGTCTACTTGGTCATCTGTCAACCACCTTGATTTTAGCACTACCAAGACATGTGGTATTTCCTTTTCTGTGGCTCCCCCTTCTGATTTGCCTCTACCTGTGAACTTTGCGCCTCATCACACTCA
Source organism: Hofstenia miamia (assembly GCA_900660155.1). Classification (NCBI taxonomy): domain Eukaryota; kingdom Metazoa; phylum Xenacoelomorpha; order Acoela; family Hofsteniidae; genus Hofstenia; species Hofstenia miamia. The sequence continues at coordinate 318,280 of CABFPE010000190.1, forward strand.
TCTTGGAGTTCAACTTGCTGCAAACTTAAATTGGACTGGACATGTGTCTTTGCGTCTCCGCAAAGCTAATTCCTCGCTATTTGCCCTTTTCCGTAATGTTCCTTTTAATACCTCGTCCGCTGTGAAGCTCTCTTTGTTCAAGTCCATTCCTCGCGCCATTCTTCTCTACGCGTCTCCTTGTTGGTGGCCTTCTCGTGCTTTGTTCCACTCCATGGAACGTTTCCAGAAACGCGCTTTCAAATGGATTTCCTCTTTGGACTATAAAGACGCTCTGCTGAAATTCTCCACTCTCCCGCTGTCACTCTACTTCCATGCCTGTGATCTCCTTCTGTTCAATCGACTACTGACTCGCAAATTGGATCTTGATCCTTTTGATTTCATTAAGTTCTCTAATTCCTGCTGCACTCGCTCTGATGATGTTGTCACCTTCTCTATTCGTCGTACAAAGAAACATCGCACTCTTCACTCGTTTTTCAATCGTGCTTGTACTGCTGCTAATTACATCTTGACTCGCAGCCCTCCAACAGCGATTGATTTCTTTTCCCCGCCACCGAGCTTCAAGAAATCTCTGATAGCTTTCCTCTTTGCTGAGCCCTTCTCCAACTTCGCCTACTCTTCCATTTGCTCCTATTTCATCTCCTGTGACTGTCCTCACTGCCGTAAAACTTGACTTGTTTTTATTTTTTTTGTTGTGTACGCCTTCAGCGGCTAATAAAGTCATTGATTATTATTATTATTATTATCATTAAGAAATAGATTTGCATAGAAATTTCATTGCGGGAATTTTTAAAATGCAATAGCAATATTCGAATTCTCGTTCCCGTCGCTATGATACATAATTCTTGTTTGACATTTTGCAAAATTTCAAATCATTGCTAATAGATGTATACGATATTTTATTTTGCGATTTCTGTCGAACAGTCATAAGGCATATTTAGTACATAACAAATAATCTGCTGCGTATTATTTAATGTTTCAAAGTTTATAGTTTATGGCTTAAATATTATATTATTTATCTATGCAGAAAAAATTTTCCAAAATTTTTATTTACCTTTATTTAAATTTTCATATTGTTAGATTAACATACATTCAATTAAAATAAGCAAGCCCTATTTCAATACTTTTTCAAAAATAAAGTTTTTGTTTTTGACTGCTTACTTTTAGTAAATATCAATTAATTTTATCGAAAGTGATCACAATATTTTTATATAAAACCGGGCACATAATTGTGTTCTAAAACTCTGGCGTAAAATAAGTTTTTTTCCAAAAATTAAAGTAAACTAGCAAGCAAAGTACTACAATTACACATGTAAGTGACTGATTTGTTACTTTGAATTCGATGTATTTGTCACAACTGCAAGGGCATTACGGTTTTTTGACCCAACCCAACTCACACATCATTTACAAAAAACGGATCCAACATAAGTGGAGATCTCTAAAATTTGTCAGTGAACTTTACAGTTCAGAATAGAGATGTGCGCTGTGCAGTAACGGAGCACCGCACCGCGGTATATTGCGATAGAGGTCGAGTTTTATGGCTGGCGGTGCGGTGCAATGTGATGTGGCGCGGTGCGGGTGGTTACTAAAAATATTTCAACGCCTAAAAGTGACATTGTCCTTTACAGCAATGTATTAATTCGTTATATAAATTATTTCATAACTTGAGTAAGATAGCCTAGTGTAACATTAACTTTAATTGGCTAGTTAATTAATTAATACAACTAATAGGTCCGTACTGGATGAGTTTTCTTGTCCTACGAAGTCCTCGGTCAACGAAGTCGATCGTTATGCAGACATGCCAATAATACACGGTAATGATGTTATTAAATGGTGGGGTCAAAATGCTGTAAATTTTCCAAACTTAAGTCAATTAGATACATTTTTATTGGGTGCACCAGCAAGTGAAGCCATTTCAGAAATGTTATTTTCAAACACAGGTCGTTTGCTTGAAAAACGGCGACAACGCTTGAAGCCAGAGACTGTTGGCTCCATTCTTTTTTAAAAACATTTTGAAAATATTAAAAACGTTTGTAAATAAGAACCTTTTTTGTTCTTTTTAGTTGTCTTATTGTCTATTTTTGGTTTGCATTAATGTAC
>CABFPE010000190.1:321376-353135 GCA_900660155.1 Hofstenia miamia
GTTTAATAAAAAAATTTCAAACTTTTAAACAAAAAAATCCTTTGTACAGCAATGTTAGCGTAAATAATAGAACAAATAAATTGGCATGCAGAATTAAAGTAGTAAGGGAAGTGATCCAAATTCAATACGTTAACAAGTGAAAATGCACCGTAAACAACAATTCTAGCTTCAAATGCCTGCATACGCTTAATAAATTTATTTGCACAGATATATTTGAAGAAATATGCAGAACCTAAATGTGTGAAAGTTATTTGTAATTACATTTGCGGAAAAAACACGCCTTTAACGTAAACATCAGCCTTCGCGAAGTTATTTTGAGGGTAAGTTAACAATTTGGTTTACGGTCATGTTAACGTAAAACACCATTTGTTAACGGTGTTGTTAACGTATTGAATTTGGATCACTTCCCTAAATACATTTTGTAGAGACGCCTTAACACCTACAGTTTGTAAACATTAAAACAAGTTACCATTATAAATTAGAAGAGAACATAACATAAAAACATTTAAGAAACTTTTAAAGGAAAATTTGTTAGCAAACCAATATAAATCGGAACCATGTCAAAAAATTTAAGTTTAATTCTCTTTTCTATCATTTTCAATTTGTAAATAGTTTGTGTGCTTTTTAGATTTATTTTACGGATCTTTAGTTTGTAGATTGTACATCATTTATATATATACATTTGTAAATATGTATTTGTTGTACTACTACAAACTTGAAATAAAGATATTGAACACAACATATATGTATATATATATATATATATATATATATATGTATATCCATGCCTACGCATGCAAAATTTCAAATTAATTTTTTCAACGTATTTCTAATTGTTTTTATTGAATGTGGAAATTTTTAAATCAGTAAAATATAAACATTAAACGAGATTCTTTATTTTTGCAGAAGAAACAAAATATCGAAATAAACACTACGAGATCTCAGTAGTAAAAATTGGATTCCATTACAACGCAAATTAACCTTTGACCTTTTTCACCAACTTCATTCATAGCAATACGCTTTAATGAAAATTTTCAACATTTTATTAAAGTATATTCCGCGATAGATCTGCATATGCCTTACGTTTTGCAAATATGCTTGGTGGAAATTTTTTGTAAGTGTGAAAAAATGTTTGTTCTTAAAATTAACGATAAGCAGTTTAGAGTTAAACACAAAAATAGCTCGCTGCTAAGCACTGCAACCTGACAGGTACATTTATATAAAATGTTTAGGTGATCTGTTGAATATAAATATAAATTCTATCAAATCGTTTAAAAAAAATAATTTAAAAGTATCGTTTAAACTACAGTAAAACATATAACTAATTTTATCAAATTTTTTCACATTAGCGTTACATACAGAAAAGCAGTTTATTGGATGATTGGGGAATTTCCTTAAAGAAGAGGTGTTTAATTTCTACCTGCCAACCCTGCAGTCATCTCAAGCATAAATCAAATTGAAAAAAAAATTGATGGCGTAGACTTTAGGAATGCAAAATGTTCCCGTCTTAAGGAAAAAATAAACTCTGTCTGTACTCCCGTGTGCTTTTTAAAAACATCATTTTAACAGAATCAAAAAAATGTCAACTTAAACATAATGTGTTTTGCAATAGATATAGACATTAGTTTAATAACAATCGCTGTAATATTTCTTTGTCAAAATTTCCTCTTAAAACTTTCAGTTTCTTTTCAAATTTAACTATTAAGGTAGGAGACTACTAATTTAATTGATTCATTTATTTAAATCAATATACATATAAATGCATTTACAAATTTAAATTTATATAAATTTTCTTTTTTTATTGCAATTGCGCACATTCTTGAGAAAGAAATTATAAAGTTTGAACTTGAACTAACGGGACTCCATCAGATTTAAGAATAACAGTTAGGTTTTAAAATTAAAAATATTCCTTCCTTAACAAAAATATTAATTAACATTACATAAAATGTATTTTAGATTCTCAATAAATTCAATTCCTCTAGTCATTTTATCTGCAATGATTTATATGACTATTTTTCAATTCTAATTCTTTCATAAAATATAAATATAACTATAATTAAATGCTTTTTTGTAAAAAATTATTGCAGAACTTTGATCTTACAATGATCCGACATAAGGTTTTAAATATTTCAATAATTGTTTCTGAATGAAATTATGCAAGTTTTTCAAAAAAGAAAATACATAGTAAGCATAATTTTAACACAATGTTGTAATACTTACTTGCAAGAGCTTTTTCAACAGAAATATTATTTACTAATTTTAGTAAAAGTATTTAAAGGAAAACTAACCAATAGAAAATCGAGAAACAGATTGCGAGAATCTAAGAAAGAACCAGTAAAAATGAATTTAACGAAGGTTACACTTCTATTAATCAAAGTATCAGTTTTGTTCATGATAAGTTTCAAAAATGTTCCAATTGAAAAAACAATCGATACATTTTAAGATGGAAAGCTAGTATATTGTATTAATATTTTTGAACATATCGGCAAATCTATTGACAAAATGTAGTAGAAAGTAGATATATATCTGAACAAATTAGTGACCCAAGTTTTTCAGATCTAAATATCAAAACTCAGACGTTAATCGGAAGACGTTAACTCCCTACTTTAGCAGAATTTCCTAATGCTGAAGGTTTATTCAACAACATGAAAGCAAAAAATTGTTGTTATAAGGTTGGAAAAATATTATGAAAAAATGCAACAGGCTAACTGGCGAAGCCTTCAGATATGGAGGAAGTGCGCTTATTGACCGCCATGTAGCAGATTTTGCGCAGGTATTTAGTACGGAGAGATGTCCTAGATCATGGTGTGATGCAGAAGTTATCTTCTTGCATAAAAAGGGAAGCCGACTCGACCCTAATAATTACCGCACCATCTTCTTATTGGATGTCGGAGGAAAAATATTTGCAAAAATTCTGCTTAACAGATTGGAGAAAATACTTCTAGAGAAACATGTGCTGCCACCTACTCAATTTGGCTTTAGGGCTGGTAAGTCAACTATACAGGCTATACATGTGCTGCGGCAAGCACAGGAGGCTTCTAGATTACGGAAAGAAAACCTTCTTGCGTGTTTCATTGACCTACAAAAGGCCTTTGATTCAGTACCAAGGCCAGTAATTTGGCAGTGTCTATTAGCAATAGGCGTACCAAAACGGAAAATTGCGATCATTAAGTCTTTGCATGACACACCGATAGCACACATTCGCGGCGAACGTCCACAAGTAAGTTTTAAACTTGAGCGTGGAGTCCGACAAGGATGTGTCCTCGGCCCGTGCTTATTTAACCTCCTTTTCCACTTTCTGATCTGTGAGGGACTCCATGGAACCCCCAAAGGAATTGTTTTTAACTCTTTCTTTGGACAAGGGGAAGTGGAACTTAAGCACATAGAGTATGCTGACGATCTCTGTCTTTTCGGCCGGTCCGAGGAACAAATACAGAGCTATCTAGATGGCCTAGTTACAGTTCTAGCGTCACTAGGTATTAATATCTCTGTACCAAAGACCAAGTGCATGTGGTTATCAAAAGCATCGGAAAGAACGTCTGATAGAGTTCATGTCTCTGGAAAGAACATTGAATTCGTATCAGAGTTTAAGTACTTAGGCTCGATAATCAGCACTGCTGGGACAGCCCTCTCCGAAGCAAGACATCGGTGTAAAAATGTACTTGGCAAGATCATACGTTATCGGCGAGTAGCACGTCAGAATGGGCTTGGCAAAGCACTCTCCTTCTTACTCCTACGAGGCGTGATGGTACCCACACTAACGTATGCGTGTGAAACCTGGGCAGAATCTTGTAGGGAACTTGAGATGCTTGAGGCTTCCATGAATACCTGTAAAAGGGTTTTTTGTGGAGTCTCCTTATGGGAAAAGCTCACTAAGGAACAAGTACATGGACTTATGCCTTTCCAACAAGTGCGCACTATAATAGCACGTAAGCGCTTACTTTTTGTAAGCCGGATGCTGGCGCACAGAGAAAGCATAAATAGTGGCGAGTTCCTAGAGCTTAGTATGACAAAAGCATCAATTGCTCCTGAAGGAAATGGCCACGTTGTCAGTGCACGCAAGAGTCAGTGCTGGGAGAAACGGCTTGTACTTGATGTGCAGTGGTTAATGGGTGTTACTCTGGGGGAGTCTCAACTGTTTTCCACTTTGACCACATCGTGCACTCATTCAAGAAACGCGAGAGAGGTTGTTAGCAGCCTATTAGAGTCAATCAACGGGGACTCAGCGGTGCTACGGGATAGAATTGCTGGGGCGGCTTATGCAGCAGTACCGAGGCTCACACATGCCAGTACGAGACACCTGAGGTGCACGGAGTGTGCGCGTATGTTTTCTGCCCAAAAGGCGTTAAATCGTCATGTCAGAAATGACCATACGCAGAGCTCCACGACTATAGCGGATGCTAATTGCTGGAAGTGTGAAGCGAAGGGATGCTACAAGTCGTACAAGAGCAAAGGTTGGTACTTACGGCATATTAAGACCTGTCACCCCAACCTTTGCAATCGAGCATTGATAGGCAACGAAGGAAGACACCAGGCTTCCGCCACCAATCTGGGGGCGTTGGAGGGGCCGGTTGCAGTCCTGCAGGAGTCTAAACTATAAAGCTCTTTGTTACTCGATTCCTAGGGCTTCAGGACCAGAACTGGTCGGTACCATCCAGCTCTAAATTTAGGACTGCGTTTGGGAGCCCCCAAAAAAATGAAAAAATAATTCATTAGCAAAAGAATCTTTTTGACATACCATATGGCAATTCAGTAAAAACTTTGTTAGAGGAAATGTCAAAAACTTTGAATTTATTATTACAGTGTACACCGTTACAGCAAATTGCATTAAAGGCTTATCATGTGATGCTTGCTCTTATGCTTCAGAAACCCTCTAAAATATCTAAAGCTAGAGATTATTTGCTTTAATGGTGGAAAGAAGGAAATATTGATCGTTTATTCAGTGAAGCTACTGCCATTCAGGCTGAATGATCCAAAACTCACTTGGCCAATCACAGTTCGAAAAGGACATTTGTCAAACAAGCTCTACAAGGTCGAATGGCTGCAGCACTCAGAGCTCTTACTAATAGTCAGAATAGCTATTTGAGACACAATGCGTACAGTTGTACACATTTAGAAACTAGATTTTTATTGAGAAATGAATTTATATTCAACCTTGAATATCTTTGTAAATTAAACTAGGCTACTTTTTCGTTATCTTAAAATTAATTTGGTCTAAATATCGTATAATTTAGTATTGCGCAACCTTGTAAAATTTAGCATTTCGCAAAATGGAGAATATTGTGAAACTAGTTGATTATGAGTTATTCACAAATCATAATATGGCTTAACAAGAAACAAGCGTTTACATTATTTCAATGTAATAATTCATAAGACACTGTAAATAAAATGATTTCAACAAAAATATGTCACTAAAGTAATATGACTTTGGTAAAAAAAAATCATATGATTAAGTCACAATGTGTACAAACTTGCACAGACAATTTCAATAAAAATATTAGCAATAGAATAAATTTTCTGATGTCATCAGAAACAATTGAGACTAGCAGTGCTGAGACACCATATAAATATTTTTTAGGACTTTCATACAATGTGCATGTCTGAAGGGGATAGTGTCCATTATTGCCTGATCAGTTATCAAAAAGCTTGAAGAGCTTCATTCACCTGCAGAATATATAAGCTCAAATGAAATATTAAATGGAGATTTACCTAAGATAGACCCAGTTATATTTTTTTTGGAATTGAGGGGGTGTCCATTCAAAAAGCTGCTTAGAAAACATATGGATCATGTGGTCCTTCAGGAGTGAATGCAGATCACATGCGTCTTCTTCTTTGTTAAAAAAACTATTGGAAATTATCAGAAAACTTATCCAATGATATTTCTGATTTGACAAAAATGATTCTATTGGAACGTATGAATCCAAAAATTATGGGGGCTTATATTGCAAGCAGGGAGATTGCACTCATTAATGTGACATAATCGGCGTTAAACAAAATGTAAAGGATATTGCTAAAAACCTTTATTTTGATTAATTTTTAAATAACGTGTTTTATATCAATTAGAACCTTTTTTTAAACTAAGTTATAAATACGCTTGGCAAAAGATTTGGCAAAAAGCTTCAACCGAAATCGCATAGCTACTGGATAGCCAAAATTAACACGTTACGTAAAAATTAGCAGAAGAAATTCAAATACGGAAATAATTGTAAACGAAAAACAGGTACATGTTAGCATTGTACAATTTTACTATAAATACTGTGCGAAATTTATAATTAGTTGATGAAATAAATCGTTTGGATTAAACTTTGCTCCGTATCAGGTTTTATTATTACAATGGCAAGCTAAACGGTTCAGGCATACGAGTAGCTATTCAAAGACTCTCATCGTTGCGTTTACCGGCCGACTGAGAGGCATTCTTCAAATCTACACTCGACATAAGCTTTAACATCAGCTTTACCGCTCTGCCCTGTATAGTGAAAGTGTGTCTAAAGGTTAATGTTAGGCATAGGTTCATCATTTAGCTTACCTATTGATCGTTTCATTTTATAATAAACGTCCGAATTCAAATAGCTGGATAGCTAACCTTAGGCTAACCCTTTTTATTTTAGATCAAATTTATTGTCGGTAATAAACATAACAGATCTATTAAACATAAGAAATGCCTACGAGCATATTATTACGTTTGTTGATGATTATTATAGCTTCGGAAATGTACTCGAATGACAGCTGTTTTACCACCGCAAAAATTGCTCACATACCGAGGGCTATTTATCTATGTATATGTATACTTAAGGTTAACTATATGTAAGATCTATGAGGCCAAAGCGTCACGGTTGCGAACTTACAGGTATTTGAAATTCATAACTCACGAACAAATATAGATATCCAAAATTGAAAAAGCAGCACAGTGGAGAACTGTCTCCCCCATTTTAAAATTTTACACTGTAAGCATTTTTATTTAGTGTTGAGTCAGAACAGGATTTTAGATCAGGTCTAGCAGAATTAATCGGGTCAGATCAAGTCAGGTTTCAGGTCAGCTTTAAAGAATCGCAAATCATGTCCATGAGAAAACAGGATCAGAATCAGTTTTGACAGCACCCTTGTTGTCCACCCGTGCCCAAAAATATTCAAAACCCACATTGTCGTGCGGGCTGTACACCTAAAAACCAATCACGGTTGCAGATGTGGATTGGGTTTTGGCGCAAATTTTCGCCCACTTACATCTAAGCTCTGACATTTGCCCACAGTGCCTCGAGATGAACATTGCATCTACAAAAGACAAAATATTTTAGGTGAATTGCTGCTTTCATAAATTTTAGAACACCTTATCATCCAAACACTAGGTATTGGAAATTTGAAAATTATTATAAAAATTTGATAGTTCTTTTCAAAAAATTAAGATTTTCACGCAATTCAAGAATATAATAATTTAAGCCGACAGAGGAGCACATTTGTGCATAGATGTGTCAATATACAAGTAGGCCTACGTCCAAATTGGTGAAAAATATTTGAAAATGTGAACATATAGTAACACGAGAATGTTGATGGTTAACAATTTTTACCAATACAGTATTGGCAGAAATATAGGACCATCTTGGTATTGATAGGTTAAGGTAGCCTTTATTTTTTCAGAACTAGTGGGCTATTAAACTAAGCCATATGAAGTGTGTGGATCTATACTTTTAGGCAATCTTGGGCTTTTTCAGTGATCCAGGCTAAGCTATTGTTGTTTTGCAAGAATTGGGCTTGAAAACTCAGTCTTACTTACACCTCTGAGTCTTAGTTTTTGATTCTCACATGTGTTACTGAGACAGATTTCGAAATTTATATAATTAGATCTTAGTTATTTTTATTTAGTTGTTGATTGACATCTCTGGAATAACTTACTATTTGTTGTAAGTTCTAAACAATCTTTCATGCATGTTGTATGAGTGGCTGCATCTCATTTGCATAAATTAGAAGATATTATAATTTGATGTAACAAGGTTAGACTAGAAATAAATCTTAGAAAATTTTGAAAAAATTAATTCTTATATTAAGATCATTTCGTGATAAATTAGTTACTATTTCTAAGGTCTCCGTTTTAGGATTTAGCTTTGCTCCAAATGGTTGTTTCAATGACTTCATGTTTCATTTAGAAAAATTATTTGGTATATTCGTGTAACCAGACTATGTTAGCAGCAGTGTTGCACATCCCGGCAGATTTTGGCGGCCTGAGCCGGACTGTATTCATATATTTTATGGCCGGTAGAGGCCTGCTACATGTTGTATTTTTTTAACTACGACTTATTTCCTTGTGCATTTTGCATAGTATTGGATGCAACTAGGAAGAGACATTTCTTCTTCACTGGATTCACTTTTACACCAAATTTACTTTTACAGTATTTACAATAATTTGGCCAACTATTATATTTAGATGATTTATGAAAAGCTACATGTTTCCGAAATAACTAGCTTTATATTAAAATGTCAAAGGGCTTTGTCCAAATTTTTGAACAACTTTATCAAAGCCTTTGACATTATCACATCAATGGGTTGGTGCGCACACATGTAATGAAGCCTTGTTAAGAATTCTTCTGTACCTGAAGTATACAAAAAATTCCTTTTTTTCCAATGAGAAATCTGATTTTGTAAAATAATATTCAAATTCTTACCTTAGCTAATGTTCAGATTATGAATTTCCATGGAAACAGCTGCTACCCCCAAATATTGTTTTTGGAAAAAACAGGTTGTCACGCAATAAGTTCAGGGCTGGTTGCGAAGAAAAAATTAAAATGTATGTGGCTTTGGCTGACTTCAGATATCTTTATTAATTAGTGAGTTATGAAATCTTGCTGAAAATATCCCTTTGTATTCTTAATTAGTTGGTGAGTTATGATTAGGGTGAACAAAAATAAAAAAAGTCAAAATTGAAATAAAGGTTCATTTTGTTTAAATAGTTAGAAATTTAATTGTTTTAATGCATATGCATACATATTTTAAAATTTTAAGGTCCAAATGAAGTCAAAATTTTACAACATTTGGAATTAGGTAAGAAAATGTTGAAAATAATGCATAGGTTAAACACAACTGATTTTGATTATGCACACCAATTCATAGAAGCTATATTTCTGTTCAATGAACTCACATTTGCACTTAGAAATACCATAAATGCACTGCTGGTTTGAAGTTGCTTGAAAAAGAAAGTGAGTGTATAAGTACTACGAATTAGTAGTTATATGCTGAAAGGACGCTTTTTGAAGTATCAAACAAGAGCAGACAAAATCAATTTTGAGTAAAACACGTATATATCAATTTAAATTCAATTAAATTTATCAATAATTTATATATTGTTAAAAAAATTTAATCAAATAAGCAAGGACTGTAATGCATGAATTCATTTCAATTAATAATGTTATGCAGTTGAGTCTAATGAAATATTACTGCCATTTGCATTTAAGAAATCATACATAAAAAATTTCTAGAATTTTTTTCAACTTATTACAATGAAAAAATATTTATCTACTAATTTTCAATCTAATTTTCAGGATTATAAATAAATAGCTGTTTAGCAGGATTACAGATATATTTCATTAAAATTTGCAATCTGGTATGCAACAAGCTTAGAAAATGTTCTTAATGTCAAAATTAGTGTCCAGCACATTCTAATTCAGTGCCCCCATTGCTTATTAGTTCTCTAAAATTTTAAGCTTGGTCACGCGATAATTATAGCATTTAAAGTGAAAAATTAAGATTGATTATATATACATATTTATATGCGTCTAAGAGTTCAACTATAGTGATATTAATGCAATAATGGGGAATAATGGTAAAAATTAGTAAAAAGTAGAATTGGTCTGGTAACAGGCCCATTGAGACTCCATTAATATGAAATTCTGTTACCATGTAGAACCAATTAGTTTTTAATTTTTAAGAGAATTAATATTTCAAGTATGCCAATATTTGGTGATAAGATAATGTACTAACCCTACATGAATATAGCATTTATCATATATGTATTTCATAGAGGAACAGTATGTTATGATGTAAAAGTCATATACTTGTAAGTGATGAAAATTTTTTGAAATTCCGGTTACCGACCAGTTTTTTGTTCACAGATCAAAGACAAATGAATTTCTCATTGACAAACCTACTAAGGAGTCACACATGACACATGCCAATAAAAAATCATTGAATTAGTAGCAGCCATTTTAACAGTGAAAACGAAATTCCGTTACTGTTTGACCAGTCCCCCTCCCTAAGATATTTGAATACCTAAAATTCAACTGATCTTCAAACCATATTTTTAATTTATTACCAATAAGTTGTAAGGGTAAATTCCAATAGCAGACGCTCATCACTCTGCATCAAGTGGTAAACATATAATGTTAATTGGTGATTATAACCTAAATTACCGATCTCAGCAAGAGTCAAAACATATCTATGATATTTGTGAAGAACTTAATCTAACACCTATTAACAAATCAAGCCCAACTAGAGGATCTTCTCTACTAGATTACTTCATTGCTCATCCAGATATCGCACACCTTTCCACATTTGTTTTCAACTCATTCTCTGACCATAATTTAGGTGTTTGTCTCAAAAATCAACTCCCATGATAATGGTTGCAAAAAATTCGATCACGTAGTTTCAAGGAATTTGAATACAACAATTTCATCAAATATCTTAATAACGTACATTGGGATATAGCTTACACCTTCAATAGTATAAATAAGATGTACACATTCATCCTCAAACAACTCAAAATCTGTCTGAACATATTTGCACCTTACAGAGATAAGTATATTAAGAAAAATTCATACAATAAAACGAAAGATCCACGAATTAACAAATTAAAAAAGGATAAGAAAAAAGCATGCAATGAGTTTATGAAAGAGCAAACGTTAAAAAATAGCGAGAAGTATGAAAACAAAGACTACCTACTATAAAGAAATATCAAAATTACAAATGTAAAAATGTAAAACATGTATGTAAAATCGATCCTGTACGCACAGTCTTCAACTTTCATTATATAATAGTAAATATCGCCCGGATTCATCCATTGTCATAGACTATATTGCCAGTCTTGTCAAGGAATTTTACTTTTTAGGTCAACACTGTCATCTCGTCTGTCATGGGTGACTTCAACTTTCCAAATCTTGATATTGCCTGTGGTATATCGGATTTGGAATACGATCAATCAATTTATGACTGCATTACAAGGTTGGATCTTGATCAAATAATAATGATCCCTACAAATTTAAATAGGAATACGTTAGATCTTGTGCTTAGTAATGATTATAATTTGTATATCAACGATGCTCTTTGTGTTTCTTCCCAAGCTAGTATTTCCGACCATTCTATTCTAATACTTGACACTCATCTATCTTTACGCGATATCTCATCTTTAAAAGTAAATGATTCTGGTTTTACTAACAAAATGCAATTTTCTTTTAACTACGCAATGAATCTGCCTTACCTGAAGTTTATCAAGTATCTCTTTTTTTGTTCAATATCAATGGTGATGACAATGACTCTTATGTCAGATTTGGTATGAGAATATAATGGAAAGCTTTTTAGCTACAATTTATTTTTCAAAAAAGGAAAATTCGTTATTTGTTTCCTTCGTATTTTACCTCTCATACGATTCATTTATATAATAAATGCAACTCCCTAATAAAACGGGTTGGTAAGCAAATTTGAAGTATTATGAGTTGTCTAACTAATTGTTCCAAACTGCTGAGATGGACAGTTTAATATTATTAGACAATTTAAGCAAAAACAAAAATATTAACCTCTGCAATACCTTTCTGCAGTCCCTTAAACAGTTCAACATTCCTTTAACTGTTCATTGGATTGAGATGGAAGCAGTTGATGCACAAAGTGCATGTTATCTACGTAGCAATGATTTTTTATCGGTTTATGAAGAATCTTATCCAATTATGACTGATTTTGAACCATCTGTTTTCAATAAAGTGGATGTAAATCTTGACTTGGTATGCAAAGCTCTGATGAAATGGGTGTGGCCTGGATGATATTCCTGCAAACTTTCTTTAGGAGCGTGTTGTCTGTTCATTATTTAAACATGTTTAAAAACTGCATAAATTATGGTACTGTACCCACCATATGGAAAACATCCTATGTAATCCCAATTTTAAAACAAGAATAAAAAAATATTGTAACTAATTACCGACCTATTAACATTTTACCAAAACTTGGATTAATTTTCGAACGTATTTTATTCTGGAATTCACATCCAATCATAACCTAATATCTGTTTTCCAGACAATTTGGATTTATTAAAAAACGTTCCACGTCTGGCCCACTTCTATCATATTTGGATCACATTTATAGAAACTTTGACTAAAACATTTCATGTTCTGCATTATATATGTACCTTAGTAAAGTCTTTGATAAAGTTCCTCATGGAAAACTTATTGCTAAATTGAACGCCTTTTGCATTGGTGGTAATTTTTTGAAACTGTTTGCTTCCTATCTTTCTAACCGGAAACAAATTGTCAGAGTTAATGGTCATATTTCGAATAGTTGTGACATCACAAGTGGGGTGCCTCAGGGGTCAATATTGGGTCCCTTACTGTTTATAGCATTTATTAATGACCTTCCCAGTTGTTGCTCGGATATGTGTTTCATGTATGCTGATTATGTAAAAATTTTACATCATGAATTTTCACTAATAAAATCTGATGCTGATAAAATTATTTGCTGGACTAAGGCAAACAAAATGAAGTTCAATTTTAAGGAATTACAATTAATTAATTTCGGCTCTAAATGCATTTCTGAATTACATATAAATGACTCTGTCATTACTCCAGCTTGCATGGTTAAAGATCTAGGTGTGTTTATCACGTCAAATTTATCTTGGTCCTAGCACATTGCTCATAGGATTAAAAATTGTAATCTTACTTTACTTAGATTAAACAGGAGGCTGCCAAAAATCGCACTGAAAATTAAGTTGTATAAATCACTTATTCTACAAAGTTTATTATATGCCTCGCAAATATGGCTTGCAAATTCAACGGATGTGGAAAAAATGGAAAAGTTTCAAAGGAGATGTTTTCTCTGGATTTCAAAGATGGAGTATCGTGTGGCATTAAAGTTTAACAGCTCCAGTTTTTACTTGAACTTCATGATGGAAACACTTTAGTGCATTGATTGTCCTTGTTATTATGACCATGTAAATAAAAGGAAATAATGCAACCGTGGTGATTTAGCTTGTTGTTTTTCATTACATATAATAGCCCTACATATATAGTAATACATGCTAGCCCTTCGTACATGTGAACAATCAATGCAGTCGGCAAGAAAGTTAATTCAAAAACCAGTTGACAGTCCACTAAAGTACTAGATAGTAAATACATCGTACAAAAGAACTGTACAGTAAACATGTAGAGCAATCTAAAAGTAGTCATAATAATCTTCAAGCAATGAAAGATAGGAAAGCTATAACAGGTAAAACTCCTTATCCCTATTCATAACCTATAAGCACATCGAGAAATCTACAGCTACAGCCCTCACTGCAGTTTTGAAAGGCTGATCATGAGGCGGCTCCAGAAATCCTATAATTGTATTTGGGGACCACCATACGATTACTCTAGTGCTTGAACATTTAGCTTTCCATTTAACTATTAAATAACCTGACAAAAAGTAATGAAGTGAATCCAATAAAATTCATTCATCAATGAACCTAACAATCAATGTATATTTATAACACATTTAAGTATATAATCAAACACTCGGCTAGTACCTGTTGATTGAAGCTTGTTTACAATTTTCCCTCGCGTTTCTAGTTCTGCTTTAATTATGCAAAATCAGTGTTAATTAGTGTACACTGTTTGGTCATATTGATGTTTGTCAAATACTACAGAGTTAATATAAATATAAAACTGCTTCAAACATCTTACAAATTAAATAATCTATCATATCCATGTGTTGTACAATTTAATCAATATTACATTTTAGCCTTAGTTACTTCCATTCTTTCTCTCATTTTGACCACACATGGCTTCTGATGGATTATGCCACATTCCCCATCCAGCATAGTTAATTAAGGATGACTACTTTCTCTCCATGAACCATTTCTGCTGCATTCTTTATAATTCCATTTGCTTCTGACATTTCCCAGCTTATTTTTTTGTACTGTTCCTCTTTCGTAATTTTCAACACAACATCTTTTTTGGTTGTTAACATCTTTTTGTGTTTTAGAAATGATGGTTTCTTTAATGTTTTCAATATTGTACACATGCTTCTCAGCTTGTTCAACTTTTTGTTAAATATGTCATAATGCTTTTGGTATAGACATAATCCTTTTATCGCGATCATCAGCGTCATTATAGCATCAATCCTGCTTGTGTGAGCCAACTCAGAATGAATTTCAGTTTTAGGGTAAAAGAATTCATATGTTGATCTCAGTGATTTTGATATCAATGCTTCGTCATAGAATTTGCTTATATTTTCTTGTACTTCTTCTCTCGTGATTTCTTCTGGTTTGTCTTTCCTAATCTTATCATTGTTATAATTTCCACACATCTCATCACATCATAATATCAGTACTGTGAGCTCCATAACTCTCCCCACACTATATCGTTTATTCCTGAAAACAGTATAACTGTTTGCATTTCTTCTTTTTTCAATTTCTTGTCAGACCTTGTGTATTTGATTGTGTATTGCTTCTCCTTCTCTATATAGATCGTATGGTGTTAGTTCTCCTTCTATATAGATTCTCTTTGTTGTTATTTTTTAGCAAAATTTTTTTGATTTCTTATATCTCTCGTCATTTACTGCCTTTTCTGCTTCCTGTTGTGTATTCACGTACATATTCTCTTTGTGCCAGAATGCTCTAACAGCCTTTTTATCTTTCAGCCTCCATGTTGGTAACCGCATTGGTATTGAGATCATTGTGGTGGTGTGCATTTTGTTTCTCCATTGCCTGGTAGGATCCCTGCATTTGTGCTGTTGTTGCCATTCTAAAGGTTGCCAGATAATTTTATTGGCTTTCTTGATAGTCTCCCAAAACATGTTTGTTAGATCATGTTTCATTAAATTCTGTGCCATTTCTGGTTTTATTATCATTTTTGAAGTAATACATTTGATATCCACTGCTATCTGATTTTGTGGCTGCAACATTTCACCAATCTCTTTTTGTGTGAAAGCTTCCATACATAGTATCTTAATTAATGATTTCGTTTTGTGTTCATATACTTCGCCATATATCCTTTGTACTATGTTATTTGTGCGTTTTCTTCTTACTGTGATCTCTACTAACAATCTTTCATCATCTGTGTCTACCCATGATATTTCACTTGGTTTGTGTTCTCCCCATTTTTCCATGTTCACTTTGTCAATTACTCTCTGAGTATTTGGGGTTTGTGCTATTTCTGTCAATTGTAATAGTGTGTCTTCAATTTGCATCTCTTCTTGACTTTTACTCACCATTTCAATAATCTCAATTGGGCAATTTTGTCCTTCTTTTCACATCATCTCCGATCTTTTGATTATTTTTGTGTATGCACACTGTGGGTAGTCTTTGAGATATTTTCTTATTTCTCTAGTTATTGTTTCATGCACTTTCTTTTCTACTATCATCTTTATCATTTCCACCATTTCTGCTTGTTCTCTCCTCATTAGTTTCGCCCAGGCATATACCTGTTTTATTGGCAAGTTTGACTACACTTGGTTTGCCTAGCATATGCTGTTGCATGAGTAATCTGGTAAAATATTTATCAAATTTCTGTTGCATCTTCTTTGTTTGCGATAATGGCAAGATATTAACATATTGTAGCATCCATTGTTTTATGTTCATTGGTATTGGCTATCTCGTGTTTCTTATTTTTAGCCACCTTATGTCTTTCTTTTCTCATCATTGGTAATACCAATTTTTCGTTGCTAGTTAATGCTATTGCCATCAGCCACATAGACGTCCTCACCCTTATATCAGGTGCGTTTATTTCTTTGAATAGCAATGTTTTGAAGTTTTTCTTTGCTTCCATGTCAAATGCCCTTCTGATTTCGTGCAATACCACTTCTACTGATTTGTGATAATTTTTCCTTTGCGATTTTATATCAATTAACAGCCATTCCTCTTGTATTGGCTTTTCCACTTTGATTTCCTTCCAAACTTCTGCTATTCTTTGTAAGTGTTCAGGAGTCTGATTTAAGCTGCATTTTAGAAATATGTTTCCTATCTCCTCCAGATTAGTTTCCGTTCCTACCAATTCCATCATTTTAGTCTGATAGTACATATCAATTGCTATCTTTGGCTCCACCATTATTCTTTGAGCTGGCACTATTTTGTTTATTTGTAAATCTATCTTAATGAGATCAGATATTTTCGATTTTCACTGTCCACAATAAAGAGGTTTTCTAGTTTTATTTCCATCTCATTGACAAATTCTGGAATTTGTTCTTGATTATGAGATACCATAATAATTATAACTTTTGTTTTGTACTTTTTGGCTATCTGCAGTGTTTCCTCGATATTTTCTGCAAGGTTTTTGAACCAATCTCACTTTGTTTAACAAAATATATCATCGTTAGGTGGTTCTTACTGAGGTTTACTTGTTCACATTCTCTTATTATTTTCTCTCTGTTTCTTGTTAGTTTTTGTACGTCTTTGATGGTAAGCTGTTCATTAAATGTGATATGTACCATACTTTTGAAATATGGTCTATTGAATTCTTCTTTCATTATTGTCACGTATGTGATTATCGTATTACATGTGGGTCGATTCTTTTTATCTACCACTATTGGGATGGTTGAGCTTTCATTTTCTTTTGTGGATGTGTTTTGTCTGATCAATCATTTTGTTTCTGGCAAGAGGTTGTCGTATGAGTTATATCTCATTCTTTGATTTGCAATAAAGTATGGATGTATGCGTTCTTTGCCCATTTTTGTCATTCAACTTTCTCTATCTTCAGATCTAGATGATTTTGTTGTTGTTGAGAGCTGCCTATGTGAAAGTATTTCTGAACTTTGCATTGTTGCTGGGAGCAAACTAGTCAAAGGTTGTTCTGAAATGTCCATTTCAGAGTCATCACTAATTGGTTGGATATCTGCATCTTTTAAGAGTTTTATAGCTGTTTCCTCTTTGCCCTTTAATTGGCATCTAATACTGCTGGAAGTTGAGGGAGAATATGAATATTCTAGTTTTTCCAACCTCACATCCTTTAATTGATGATTGGTATCTCAATGATGGCCATCCTTTATTCGCCTGCCCTTTAATTGGCATTTGGGTGAGGGTGTCCTTTTTGTTTTTGTCTCCATCCTCATACCCTTTAATTGGTAATCATATTGCAGAGATCTTTTTCTTACTCTGCGTTGTATATTGCTGGGTGTTTGATTCTCCATTCTCATACCCTTTAATTGGTAATCAGATTGTGGAGCTCATCTTTTAATTCTTCCTCTTTTGTTACTAGGTGTTGAATGCTCCATCGTCATGCCCTTTATTTGACAATTGGATTGCAGAGACCTAGTTTTTCTCATACTGCTAGTCAATGTTTCCTCCATCATCCCGTCCTTTAGTTGATGATCGGATTGTGTAGTCCTTCTTCACACTCTTCTGGCTTTCATCTGTGATCTGTGCATACTGTTGGTTCTCTTCATTTTCCCTAAATTCATTTACTAAATTAATATCCCATATTTCAGGGTCATACTTCTTTTTATTTTTTACTGCCCTCTGAGGAATTACTCTTCTTTTGACTTCTGGTTCATCATTTTTAGGTCTATATTCTTCCTGGAATTCTTCTTCATGAACACTATCCAGATCATCCATCTCGCCATATGTGCCATCATTAATTTGTATTATTTTAATTCCACATTTTGGTCTAGCATCATTTGCTCTATGTCTACTGTTGCTTCTTTTAAGTATTGGAAGTGTAATACCCTTCCATCATTAAGTTTATAGTTATTGTTTGGCAGTGTTTGTGTAATAGTGAATTCGTTATCTGGTTTATCAGAGTAAGCATGATATTGCATTGATATAGATGTCGCCACTTCTTTTCCATACATGGCTTTGTATGGAGTCATCCCTGTTGTTGAATGGAACAAGGTGTTATAGAAATATTCTACTATTTCAATGACGTCTTTCCAATCTCTACCTCCTATCCTTGATGTTAATTTGATCATATTTCTATTCAGTCTCTCAACAGCTCCATTTGCCTGTGGGTGATATGCTGTTGTTTTTTCAGTTAAAATTTCCATTAATTTAGTCATTTCTTTGAATAGTTTGCTTTCAAATTGTACTCCTCTATCAGATACTATTGTTTGCATTGGTCCAAATTTCAGTATCCATTCCTTCATAATTTTCTCTGCTACTATTTTTGTCATTGTCGAATCTAATGGAATAATTCGTGCATACTTTGTAAAATTATCCACCAATACTAGTATGTACTGATATCCCTCATCATCCTGTGATAATTTTTCCAAATCCACATGTATGATTTCATTTGGTGCAGTCACTACTATTTTCTCCAGTGGTGCCGTCTGTCTTGGGAAATGGCTTTTATTATTTATCAGGCACATTGTACACTTGGTAATTATCCTTTTCTAATACTTGTTGTTATGAATCTGGCATTAAATGTTTTTTCTGTTTGAATGATCCCGATATGTCCGTTTTCATGTACTTTCCTTGCCAATTCCCTTTTATAGTACTCAGAAATTGCTATTCTCAGCGTTTTTCCTTCAACATATAAAAGTCCATTGTTATTTACCTTCCATTTGTATCTTTGGAAATAGCTATTAGCTTCTTTTCCTAGAATCCTTTTTTCATCACATACTTTTTCTATTATTTCTCTCAAAATGATATCAGTTTTTTTTTGATTATGTCATTTTAAGTGATCTCCTCTTTGATTGTTATAGGCATTATTGTGTTCCCCTTTTTATATGCATTAATTTCTGGTAATTCTTCATACTCGTTATGAGGTAAGAATTGAAATTGTTTCTTTTTGCCACCTATTTTTCAATATCTCTTTGATGCTCTGGTAGGGCCATCCAAAAATCTGCATTTTGTGTAGTGTGCCTTTTTGTGTTCTATTGTGAATTTGAATTCATTAAGATATTCAATCCATCATGACACTATTGACAATTTATCACCTGAAAACTTTTTAAACCATGCTAGTCTGCTATTATTGGTTCTTACTTTAAAATTTTGCCCTATCAAGAAATAACAAAATTTTTTAATACTTTCCACTAACACCAGCATTTCCAGTTTAGTTGATCCATAATTTTCCTCACTTTGTTTGAGTTTTATACTGAAGTGAAGAACTATATAGCTACCTCTTTTCCATCTTTATCTGCCCCAGACATGCACCTATGGCGACATTGCTTCCATCGCAATCTAGGATAAATTCCTTTTCATAGTCAGGTGTGTTCAATGATGGCATCTTACTTAACTCACTCTTTATGTTGTCTAACTATTCCTGCTCTCTCCATGTCCATTTGAAAGTCTTATTTTTCTTTAACAATGTCGTCATTTTGTTTGTCTTATGGGCTACATTTGCTATAAAAGATCCATAGTAGTTTATAAATCTCATTATTCTCTGTAGGTCTTTTTTTCGTTTTCGAACTACTGATGTTCTGTATCATTTCTTTTGCATTGTTCTTCATTTTTACTTCTCCTTTTTGTATCTGTCTTCCCAAGAATACTAATTGTGTTTTCAGAATTTCACATTTTTTTCTGTTTACATGCAGTCCTGCATTATACAAAATTGTTAATGTTCTGTCTAGTTTATCCATATGCTCCTCAATTGTATCACTTGCTATCAGGATGTCATCTATGTATGCACTTACTCCTTTTTCAATCTTTTTGTTATTTTGCTTGAGCACCTTTGTTACATACCTTTGAAAGGTAGCCGGCACATTACATAATCCAAAAGCCATGTACATCTATTCAAATAGACCATATGGCGTTATAAATACTGTCTTTTTGATGTCATTAGGCTCCATTGGCACCTGCCAATACGCCTTACATAGATCTATACAGGTGTAATACTTATTTTTGCTAGCCTCATATATGATATCTTCTATCCTTGGAAGTTGGGTATGCATCTTTCTTTGTAATATCATTGAGCTTGCAAAAGTCTATGCACAACCTGTACTTTTTCCCTTGTTTAACAAAGACCATCGGCGCAGGATATGGGCTTTCACTAGGTCTTATTATCTTGTTGTCTATCAGCTCATTCAGAATGGTATTATAATTTTCTTTCTAATTTTCTGGCACTCTCCTACATGGTAATCTTATCAGTTCATCCGTGGTCATTATAATTTTGTGTGTTTCCCCCACTGCTTTTCCAACACTTATTTCTCCAAATTTGAATATCTTTGCGTGTTTTTGTAGGATTTCGACCAATTTTTTCCTTTCTCTTTCATTCAGATGCTGATATTCCATTTCATTAATTTCCGGTATCTGATACTCCTTGTCTTCTTCAATTATGTTAATTGTTTTATTCACTGTCATTTTTTCCATCTTGACTCTCTTCCCTTTTATCTTAAGAGTGTCTCTTTTTATGTTGACTATGTGGTTAGTCACATTCAATATCAGTATAGTACCTTTACCTTTCTTTACTGTGCACAGGCTTGATGGAATTGATAATTTTTACATGTTAATTCCTTTCTGATCATATATCATGATTTCTCCACTCATATCATCTCCCATTTGTATCTGGCACATTTTCCAATTACTGGGTAATATTTTTATATCCTCACTTTGTTAAATTGTATTACCTCCGTATTTTCTTCTTCTTTGTGGGTTGTTACTATTTCTTCCTGTACCGATATTGTTTTTTTCATGTAATCTATGATGCACTTATTATTCATCAGAAAATCCTTTCCAAGTATCACTTTGTACAGTAACAGGTTTTTCTCTGTGTCTATAACTGTCAATGTTTGTGAGAATGTGGTGTTCACTATTCGAATTGGTACCTCTTGCAATTTGCCTTTTATGTCAATGTAATCTCCCGAGGCATTTATTAACCTACTTTTTTCTTTTTTTTAGATTTTCTCTTTCAAATCCTATTCTCGATGCACATTCATTGGTAATGATTGATATTACTGCTCCTGTATCTATAGTTGCTTTGACCATTACTCCATTAATTTCAACTGTGATTGTATTTGTTATGATTAGAACAGGTGAATGGTTTATTGTAGATGGAGCTCCTTTTAATTTAAAGTCTCACTATCCATTTCTTCATTTTGTTCTTTTTCATCCTCATCATCTAGTAAGTCTTCCTCTTCAAAATAGGCTTCCTCCTCCTCGATCAAATTCACTTGTCACTTGCAATATTTCTTTGTGTGGCTTTTCTTACCGCACATTTGGCATTTTAAATTTTTCCTATGTATTCTTTTTATTGTGCCATCTTTCAATTTAATTTTTATAATCTCATCTCTAGGTTTTTTCATATCTTTTTTTCCTGTTGTTTTACCATTACTATTTGTCATCAATAATGGTAAATAGAAATGGCAACCCAATCAAAGCAAGAAAGCATCTTGAAAACAATATTCAAAAGTTACGCAAGTACTTTATGGAAAACAAACTGACGTTAAATGAGGAGAAAACACAGTTCATAATCTTTCGTCCACACATGCTGGATGCTGTTGCAACACAAATATCACTGCATGCTTCGGAAGCTCATCAACCAATTCCACAAACAAAAGTAGTTCACTATCTGGGCGTCGAACTTGACAGTTGTTAACATATGATAACTTCATAAAATCCAAAATACTGAAAATGGCTGTTGGGATAGAATATCTAAAACAATTAAAGCAGTAAAGTGCTAATAGGAGCTATTGTATTGAGTCAATGCAGATATGCTTGTATATTGTTAACCAACATAAGCTCAGATCAGCAAGCCAGACTAAATAGAATATTTAACAGGTGTATTCGTACTATGTTTAACATTAACAAATTCAAGACAGCTGAAACGATACACACTTTATCAATCCTGTCACCAATCTTCATTACAAAGTTCAGCAGTTTAATTTACACATACACATCGAATTATAACCACCAAGGCAGTAATTTCTTAAAAATATACCTGAAATTGAATACTAGATCAAAGAAACTGATAAACAATACTCAAATAAAATCAAAATATTGTAATTTCTCTTTTTCTTCAATAGTTTGCTGACTTTGGAACAAATTGCCGATCAATATTCGGAAAGCACCAAACATAAATCGATTTAAAAAACTTTTGAAGGAAAACCTATTCGCAAACCAATAGGAATATGGGTATAACACTAAATCAGATGTTTGGAGAAATTACTAGCTGGAAATTATTTTTAATCTATATGTCTTTTATATTTTATATTGTCTTTTAATTGTTTTTATAATTACTGTGTAGCTTTTATTTTTTCTTACTTGTCTATGTTGTACATATTGTTTAATCTTGTAAATACTGTACATATAAGTTACTTATTGTAAGGTATGCAATTTTGTAAATATGTACAATCTAGACAATATAGAGGAAAAGATCAATATAGCTATTAAAGTAAAAAAAGTAAATGCAATAGCAGAAATTCTTTCAACACCAAGAAAATAAAATTAGATTTTTTGTACTTTCATTATTCAGTATACTGACTTAAAATTTAAACACTAAATAACAGCATTTTATTTTTGGTAGATTTCTTGAAATATCTTTACCTTATATAGCCTAGGTAATAATTCAATAAATAAATAAGAGATCTAAAAAATCTAGTCCTAAGAAAATACTTTAATTTTCATCCTTATTTCACGACTACATCTGAACCTACTGCTCGACGATTTCTGATTTTGCACAGGGCACACCTGATCTAGAGTGACCTATTTAACCAAGCAAAATAGTTGAGGATACTTGTTATTGCAATGACCTTGCACCAAATTTATTATCTCGACAGTAGTAATGGGAAGGATTTGAACGTTATTTCTAAAATTAGATTTTCCCTTGAAAAATTGTTCAAATTTTAATGTACTTCATATTTTTCCCATGGGGTAAGTCCAAAGGGAATATTGTTTTTGTGTTTATAAGACTTATGCATTACAAGAAATTGTAGCACAAATTGTTGTAGCCATCTAACAGCAAAACAGAAATGACGTATTCAATTACGTGTTAATAAAATGTATTTGAAATGGATATTATTTTCTTTCTTAAATGCGTTTTTGGGCCTCCAGCATTTAAAAATCAACTATAGATTAAACTTACGGATAAATTTAGCCGAGCATCTATTATACAAATTGCCGGAAAAAATGTGTCTTGATCCTCTTCAATATTATATAATTTAAGGTATTTCCCTTGTTCGCACGACTTAACTTACCTCTTAAATTCATTAAATGCAAAATTGACATGAGAAATTCAAATGATATAGATACGATCTTAACATTATTTTATAGTATTAGCATTAATAAATTTTAGAATTGATGATGTATTTGAACATTCGCGTGTTGGCATTTTCATGAAATTATATTCAATTGCATCTACTTCATTTTTCCCTTTATAAATTGACATATGGGATAAAATTTTTTGCAAAATTTTGACGCATGAACAACTATGGCTACAAACAAATTTTTTTTGCATTGCATAGTAAACCAATAGCGTTTAAACAATTGATGATGAGCTAGATAATATATTAATTTTAGGATGTATAAATTTGTAAAAAACCTCTTTCACTTACAGTTAAGCATAGTGCATAATCTACGCCGCACTTTCACTAGTTATTTGCTGACGTCACATGGCACTGTTTAAATTTCTTGTAATGATTTGTTAGGTTTCTATTTGATCTGTGAGGCTATATTTGGATATTGAATTGGATCTAAATTAATTTGTTAGAATTCTCATAGCGGTACTCAATTTGATGTACTATTGTGCTGTAATGGTTATTTTGTTGATCGTTATAAATATATTCATAAATACATGTATATTTGTAATCATATATATATATAATTATAATAACTATACAATTTATTATGTCTTGTATTCTAAATCTATCTGCAAGAAGATCGCAAATAGGCCTAACTACATGTACAAGCCCTAGATTACATAGCATGAAAGCATAAAGTGACTAAATCAAAATTCTTAATGTGTTAACTCATATGCAATCTACCATCTAGCTCCTGAGAAATTCTGTGATAATGGAAAAAACTCACTTGCAGGTCTTGGAGTGAGTGCCTTTATTAAAATTACTCTAATTAAACAAGAACTATAATCATCAGTAACAAACCGCCATATAATGTAGCATGCATTTGTAGCCTACATGTACTTAGTGTGGCTTTCGTGATTGAGTTGTTGAATACCGAGATTTTGCTTGATAACCGGGATTTGGAAAATCGGGGTCGAGATTGCAATCCCTAATTGGGGATGAGCACAAACGATTTTAAGTGAAGAATGTTTGCTACATATTTGGGACAAATACAATTTTCAAAGATGCTTTGAATCTGACCTTTATAGTACATGTATATGTACATGTACACGTCTCTATAAATGTCGAAAATTAGTGTAAATTTTTTCAAAACTAGACAATTACAGCAACCTAAATTTTACTTTTTAAACAAATTCAAATCATCAGTATTTTTTGGATAAAATTAGAATTGATTAAATATGAACAACCTTGTTGCAACTGGCATGGTTTTAGCATCCCATATTGAAAAGATATACGAATTCTGCACACGCAAATGATGTCAATATGCATAGTGTTAATAAATTGTAAGTAGAAGCACGAAAATATGTGCATTACGATACCAGTAATAGCAGCTAGCAAACACTAGGAAATGTAGACGCTAACACAATGGGAGCTAATCACGAAACTAGATTTTTCATTCAGAAGGAGCAGGTGAGAGTTCACTTCCAGTAACAAACAGCATTTATGCGCTACAAGAGTGGGCTCTTAACTCCTCCCCTCTCCTTACAGGATTTAGTCATTATCGGCTGAAATCTCATACGATAGTACGATAGAAAACATGTTAACAAAATGAATGCAAAATTTGAATTAAAATTGCATACAGGCATTGTCTTATTTAAACAAAGACTATGTTGTTAGGAAATTGAAAGATTTGTGAGAAAATGGCATAGCCTTTAATTATAACTAACAACATAATTAATATCCTTTCCTGCCTTTATAGGGGTCTGGCAGCACAGAAGCAAACATGCTTAGCTTGCATCAGGCAACCGCGAATCCATCATTGACGCGCCAACTTGAATTATGATTGGCTTTTTAATAGTAAAATGCTTCATTATAGGCAGGTCTCTTCTCCTAAATAATTAACAAGAGGGCGCTAAATTTGAGTGCTGTATTTTTATGTTAGATTTTGACCAAATTTAGTTCCTCAACAAATAAAATTCAACACTTCACACCGTAATATAACTTTATCAAGGTAGGCTGGGTCTAACTCCTGAGTACTCCCTTGAGCACACACCTGATTGTATGTGATGACGATAGGATGGTAATTATTTCATTAAGAGCTTTCCTTTGTTTTCCTATTTATATGAAGTTCACATTTTATATACTAATTCTCGTAAACAAGCATTTACTTTGGTAAATTATGCATCGTTCCTAATATTCTGCGTACACTCTTTTATTCTTTGTCTCTTCTAACAGTTGAAGCACTCGAACATTTTTGGACATGGCCTATACCAATTTGGAACACTTCATCCACCATCATTTAAAAACGATCGGATGCAGAGATTAATCCATTTAGGCTGAATGATTCAGTAAACGGTTGCATATATATTTTCCGAATGGCGTATTAAGTTTTCAATATGCCAGACAAAAAATTTTAAGTCAATTTTTGTAAATTTGCCTTTATTATTGAAGAACTAACGTAACTGGAATGTTTGGAGGATAGTGATACTCACGTTTAATAAATTAGTTCAATTCCTTGGTATCAAGAGCCTATCAAAGCTCTTTGTTCTTTTTTCTGCAATCACAAGTCAACTAATTCATCCATTTTATCCTTTAGTTTTGGTAGCAAAGTTAAGGGAACATTTCGTTTTGCGTTTCTTTAAGTTCTCTATTGTACTGCTTTTTGTATTTAACAAATCCTACAAATTCATCGCTATATTTACTTAAAATCATTTGAACAGGTCCAAAATCATTTAGTTTACTTATTGAATAGATCATTTAAATTTATCTCCTTTTGAAATCTAATTTAAGCAATCCGGCTTTCATGCAGGCTTGGAACCGGGTGAAATCTTTTAGACCTGACCCAACCCGACCCGTAACAGTCTTCCTAAATTTCGATCTGACGACACCTAAACAAACAAAATTATATGTTTTCAGACATAACTAGCTAGCTAGTAGTCAAAAAAATAATTGATAATTGTAGATATGTGACAAATCAATAACATAATTGTTCAATGTAGCGTTAAAACTCGTAGATGTAACAAGCAATTAATGTCAACGGTATTGATTAATCCGACATGACGGGATTTAAAGAAAAAACCGCTGACCCGAGCCGATCCGAAACGGACCCTACAAAAATTTGACCCAAACCGGTCAGCAGATAAGGCCAACCCGTCCCACCTTTTATTTCAAGGATGACTGCAAGATTAGAATAGGATCAACATCTTTTGATGTGATGATAAATGTTGTATTAATCCCTTTATTTCTCCTTCCAATTTATTTGACTATTTAATTGAATCAATTACTGGTATATTGTGACCCCCATATCTCCTAAGTATTAGTTAAGTTGTAAGTTTTATCGAGTTAATGTTCTATAAGGGTTTTGATTGGAAGTACATTGTGCTTATTAAACTTTTAAAACATTGCATTCATATTCACTATTCACTTTCAGTTTCAGAGGTGGTCTGCTCACAATTTTTAATCTCTACTTCTTCAATTCGTAGTCTTCTTTCCACTGAAAGGTTTTACCGCAAAGTGATTTGGTCTCTGACACTAGAATGTTTCATTTACTTGATGTTTGCAGTATTCTGAGAACTGTGACATAATCTCTTCATAGCAATGTTTAGATTCACCTGTAGACCATGATAGATTATCGAAAACCTTAATTTAATGATCCTATTTGGTCCAAGAAGAATAGCAAAAAATACATGATCTGAAATTTTAGATTGTTTCAATCTATTAGCATCTAAAAATAAACTAAATTTCCCTTTCAATTTGACTCCATTACTCAGATGTATTTATACCCCGCAAAAATTTTGGTTTTAGCAATTCAAATATGAATGTTGTAACCATGAAAAGATACTAGTAGATACACGTATAAGGTTAGCAAAACTAGTATCATTTAGCTACGAAGGCAAACATCAAATCTCCAGCAACATCTCATTACCTTCGTAAATGTTACGAACGGGAAGAATTTTTAGTCTCAACTGGTTCGTCAACTACGGTTTCATGCAGGATTTTCTCATTGATGCCATCTTGCAGCTTGTTTTTGGTCCGTGAAGTTCATTAATGGGCCATTTTCTCCGTAATAATAGTATGTTGACTCAAGGATTGCTAAAGAGAAAGATATACAACACGCGCATATTGCGAAAAAATGAGGAGGCTGCACGTCACAGTCAATTGAAGCATTTTGATTCATCGATCATTACACGCAGTTTCGCATATTGATGTCACGGAAATTCAATTCGGCAGCATTAATACGTTACATTGAAATGCCTCTTAAGTAAAGTGTTGCCTTAGAGTGTTTTTAGCACAACTATCAAATGCTTAACTTGCGTGAATACCCTAGTAAATAAATTTGGAAAATTTGGCAAAAAATTGCCAAATATTTGGAAAGGATTTGCAAATCGATTCCAAATATTTGGCACATATGTGCCAAATATTTGGCAAATTTTCCAAATTTTATGCAAACTTTCCAAGAATTTGCCAAATTTTACCAAATATTTGACAAACTTTCCAAGTTTGGTGCTAAGTGATTTTTGTAGAATTTATGAAATATATTAAACAATTACACTCATACATTTATGAAAAGCATTAAATTTTCATCAGCTTTAGTTATTTATAACAGCAGTTGGTTAAATTGCTTCACAGTATACATAAGATGTATACAAAAGACGTATAGATCCAATACAGACTAATCACTCTAAACTACAGCAATCAACTGCAACCAAATGCATTAATGCATTAGTATGCAAGTCAACATCATAATTCTTAACTAATGCAACATTGAAAATTTTCCAATTAATCTTGTTTATATTCCGTAACAATTTGCTCAAAATTTTGGGAGTTATGAATTATAACTTAAGCATTTATAATTATGTTAGACTTAAAAATTATTTCTGGTATGAACATAAAAAACTAATAGAATACAGGTTATAACACTAGTCCATAACTAGTACTAATTGAGTATTTAAATGTTGCATAAATTATTCTTAGATATATAAATACTTTAATTGTTTATAAAAGTAGTCAATGAAAAGTTGAAATTTTCGTTATATTGGATTTAAAAATTTTTTTATTCATCAATTATATATTATGTACACGTTTATTTATTCAAATAAGCTTTAAATTAATGAATGTACAAATTGTACAAATTTGGAAAATTTGGCAATTATTTGGCAAATATTTGCCAAATTTTTGGAATATTGCCATTTACAAAAATTATGCATTTTTTTCCAAATATTTGGCAAATATTTGCCAAATTTTCCAAACGTATTTACTAGGGTATGGTTGGTACAAAGAGGCGTATTCTCTTTATGTGCATTTTTTTATGATTTTACAGCGTTTTTTCCTATCACTTATTTGGGAACTGAGTAAATTTAATACCACATCAAACTGATTTTTACACTATTTTTAAAAATAGTAATTTGTGATTAAATATAAATACTTAATCGAATTGAGTTGCCATTTTAATATTTAACCCTAGGGTGCATAAATTTGAAAACTTATAGTTTGCATAGCATGGTCAATTGACCCAAGTCTGCTTACTCAGTGAAAAACCGATATTATCACTATAAAACTCTAATTAAACTAATCTGTATGTACAAAACTACAAACAAATAACTAAATTCCACATAAACAAGAGTTGAAAAAGTTCATTCATTGAGTGCAGTTCTGGCAAACCATCAGCGAGCATGGACCACAAACTTCTTCTTGGCAGACTAAACATTGACTCCGGGTTTTGTTCTTTCTGCAGACTTTACAAAGTTTTCTTTTGTCGCTTTTATCTGACTCTGGTTGAATTCTCTGATGGACTTCAGCCAATTTCCTTTTTAAGGAAGAATTGAGGGTTGATGAGGGTGAAAGCCGATTTTCAATCTGTTTCTGACAAAGAGCTTTTGACAGCTCAATCAAAAAATCCCGCCTTGATTGCAAAGTCCCGGACTGTTTTTTCCAAATCACATATGAATTTAGGCAAATGATGTCTATCAGATTGCCAAAAACGTTCATAGGCCAACGCCACGTTGCTACTCTAGTGGTGTAAAACTTCAGCATTTGATCAGCGGTGTCAACTCCTCCTTTCGTTTTATTGTATTCTAAATTCATTAAAGGCTTCATGGGAGAATTATCCTCTGTTGAGCTGGTTGTGTGACTTGTGGACAATAGGAGAACATTTTTGTTTGCTTTCGCTTGGTATGACACTAAGAGAGATTTGGAAGAATGATTATAGAAGAATTTGCTTTCGTGTAACTCCAATTTCTGTCCGACGCACGCTGGCAATTCCTTCTATTTTGACGGACTGTTCCCAGAAGTGTCGTTTTGTGCTGCAACAGTTTTTTTGCCAAGCTCACCGATGTGAAAAAATTGTCGGTTGTGACATTCAAGCCTAAATCGTAGTATGGTTCCAACAGAGACATCACAACATGTTCGCCAACTGGAGTTTCCCCTCTAGAACCGTCTTTACCCAAGTATGGTACAGCATTTAGCACAAAATAAGTATCGGAGCAACATATGAACCAAAATTTTATGCCAAACTTGTCAGGCTTGTTCCTCATGTATTGCGTGAACGGGCACCTAGATCGGCATCCCATGAGCTGTTCGTCGACTGTCACATGAGTGAAGGGACGGTAGGACTTCCAGCAATTATGCATAACACTCTCCCATACCTCCCTAATGTGACAAAATTTGTCATTTCGTCTCCTTGATGTTCTGCTGGAAAGGTCATCAAACCGGAGGTGCTTGGTTATTTGCTCAAACCGATTTATTCCCATTGTTGCTGAAAATATGGGTCTGCCATAATCTGATGACCATAAAGACCGGCGAGGCTCTCCTCTGGCCTTGAAAACACCTCTTGCAATCAGGAGTCCGATAAAAGCAAGTAATTCCTCACGTGAAAAAGGCTTAGGCCCGCTTGTACTACTAGAACTACTAGTGTTGTGTGCGAGTAAATGATTGTTGCTCATTTGAATGATGTTCGACAAATTTTGTTCTCCAAGCAATTGTAAAAAACAGTCGAGGGGATTGTTCACGTGAGTGGATATGAAGGGCGTGAGACCACCCCTATGACGAATGATGTTGCGGACAGGTGTTTGTGATGTTGCTGTGCGATATGGATAATGACAATCCCATTTGGTAGTCTTGTCTTTTCCCAAAATCTCCTGCTGATTTTGGATATCAAATGGGACAGGTGTGTCATCATTATCATCTGGGGGCTGTGGACTGGCTACAGTTTCTTCCGGTAAGCTTTCGTCAGAGTCGGAGGTATCAGACAACTGTTGATCAAAGATATTTGTGGAAAACTCTGCGTCATCATGTACTCCCATTGCTGGGACAGACTCTTCATCATCTGAGGAGTGGCCATCTGAGTTCAAATTGGACAGTATTTGGTATGCTGCTTGCTTTGAACGACGCATGAAAACCTAAATAACATTTTATTAATGTAATATAGTTCTTCAATTTACTAGTATAAAGAATTAATTTGGAAACAAAAGTACACTCACCAATTTTGGTCAATTGACCATGATATGCAGACTAAGTGTCGTGGCAATTAAAGTCTGAGTGGCTGTAGCTACGATAAAGGTTGGCACAGTTTTCAGAGTAGCTATTAATATCACATGACGTCATGTAATTTCGCTATTGCAGCTGCAACAGCCTCAGCTTGACGTCAGCTTGAACTTTCAATTATGGTCAATTGACCATGCTATGCATTCTAGGGTTAATAACGCATTGTTTTCAGTACTTTCTTATAAAACCTGTGTCTAAATTACAATTTTGGTAAAATTAAAGCATTTCGATTGTTTTGATCCATAATTTATAAATTGCTAGTTTACGTGATTATCTTGTTTAGCAATCATAAATTAAAATGTCCTAGTTACTTCAATCGTGAATGTCGCAATAGGCTAGGTATTGCGACATCCACACTTCAATAGACATTAAAAGTGAAAGGTGTGCGCTCATATTAACGCACACTACGAAATTAAGCGTAATCGTTGAAATTGCATCCTACGTTTGTTGCGGAACGTTATTGATTGGTTCACGAAATGGAAATAGATCATTTCGAGGCGTGCGCTAATGATCACAGCACCTCGAGTGAGAAATCAAACGTCTCACTACTCTCAGTTAATTCCCGCCAAGCAAACATTAATAAAAACAGAGAAACTTTTTCAAGTTCTACATGTACATACACTGTACATTGGCTGTGCTGTGGTGTTAAGCTAAAACAAATATTGGTAGTGGGCTTTATTCTAATTTTTTAGACTATTTTAGTGGCTGAAGCAGTTATTAGCAGTAAACCAGACAAGCTCACACTGTGTCATATGCACAACACGCAGCCCTGGTTAAACGTGTTTATGAGCCTGCAAAGGGGGCTCATCAATGCTAGACAAAAGCTGTGGAATATGAGCATTAGCTTATTAATATTTACGGCTAAACAAAAAACATAGTTTCTTAGTTATGTGGG
>CABFPE010000190.1:354405-366285 GCA_900660155.1 Hofstenia miamia
CAAGTCAAGATTTACATCCGCTTTATTGAAAACAGATGGTTCAAAATCAGTCATAATTGGATAAGATTCTTCATAAACCGATAAAAAATCATTGCTACGTAGATAACATGCACTTTGTGCATCAACTGCTTCCATCTCAATCCAATGAACAGTTAAAGGAATGTTGAACTGTTTAAGGGACTGCAGAAAGGTATTGCAGAGGTTAATATTTTTGTTTTTGCTTAAATTGTCTAATAATATTAAACTGTCCATCTCAGCAGTTTGGAACAATTAGTTAGACAACTCATAATACTTCAAATTTGCTTACCAACCCGTTTTATTAGGGAGTTGCATTTATTATATAAATGAATCGTATGAGAGGTAAAATACGAAGGAAACAAAAACGAATTTTTCTTTTTTGAAAAATAAATTGTAGCTAAAAAGCTTTCCATTATATTCTCATTACCAAATCTGACATAAGAGTCATTGTCATCACCATTGATATTGAACAAAAAAAGAGATACTTGATAAACTTCAGGTAAGGCAGATTCATTGCGTAGTTAAAAGAAAATTGCATTTTGTTAGTAAAACCAGAATCATTTACTTTTAAAGATGAGATATCGCGTAAAGATAGATGAGTGTCAAGTATTAGAATAGAATGGTCGGAAATACTAGCTTGGGAAGAAACACAAAGAGCATCGTTGATATACAAATTATAATCATTACTAAGCACAAGATCTAACGTATTCCTATTTAAATTTGTAGGGATCATTATTATTTGATCAAGATCCAACCTTGTAATGCAGTCATAAATTGATTGATCGTATTCCAAATCCGATATACCACAGGCAATATCAAGATTTGGAAAGTTGAAGTCACTCATGACAGACGAGATGACAGTGTTGACCTAAAAAGTAAAATTCCTTGACAAGACTGACAATATAGTCTATGACAATGGATGAATCCGGGCGATATTTACTATTATATAATGAAAGTTGAAGACTGTGCGTACAGGATCGATTTTACATACATGTTTTACATTTTTACATTTGTAATTTTGATATTTCTTTATAGTAGGTAGTCTTTGTTTTCATACTTCTCGCTATTTTTTAACGTTTGCTCTTTCATAAACTCATTGCATGCTTTTTTCTTATCCTTTTTTAATTTGTTAATTCGTGGATCTTTCGTTTTATTGTATGAATTTTTCTTAATATACTTATCTCTGTAAGGTGCAAATATGTTCAGACAGATTTTGAGTTGTTTGAGGATGAATGTGTACATCTTATTTATACTATTGAAGGTGTAAACTATATCCCAAGGTACGTTATTAAGATATTTGATGAAATTGTTGTATTCAAATTCCTTGAAACTACGTGATCGAATTTTTTGCAACCATTATCATGAGAGTTGATTTTGAGACATAAACACTTAAATTATGATCTGAGAATGAGTTGAAAGCAATTGTTGAAAAGTGTGTGATATCTGATTTGGCAATGAAGTAATCTAGTAGGAAAGATCCTCTAGTTGGGCTTGATTTGTTAATAGGTGTTAGATTAAATTCATCACAAATATCATTGATATGTTTTGACTCTTGCTGAGATAGGTAATTTATGTTATAGTCACCAATTACCATTATATTTTTACCAGAAGAAGCAGTGTGATGAGCCTCTGCTGGAATGAATTTCATAAATTGCTTGGCAAATTGTTTCATTGGAGAATAACTGATATTTATTAAATCAGATAATTTGCATTTTTTTTATTTGTGAATCTCAATCCAAAGTGTTTCAAAATTGTCATGTATTGATTAAAATATTTCTCACCTGACAGGATTTATGTATTTGGGTACTTCAATCATTAATCCACCACCTCTTGATGTTCTAGGCTTATGAAAACAGCAGTATTTTTCTTTATTAAAATTGAATAAGTCTTTGGGGGTGTTAACATTAAGCCTTGTTTCTGTGAATGTGAAGATTGCATGTATGTTAAGAGATTCATAAATGTTGATTAATTCATGTTGGTGTGCTTGAATACTCCTTACATTCAGATAAGCTATTTGAAAGTTGTTGTTAAATGGTTCATTTTAGAATTAAGTTGATTACTATGATATATTTATTTGATATTTCCTGATCTAAGGATTAGCAGTAGACATAAATATTTCAGAATAATCTTTTTTTTGTGATTTTTTGTTAGTTCTACTGTTGAAATGAGGATTAGCTGAAAATTTACAAAAGTCAATGTTAATGTAATTGTAGCATCACCCAAAGAAGAATAGCTGCAAACAGAAGATTAACGNGATTGATCGTATTCCAAATCCGATATACATGTTTTACATTTTTACCTTTGTAATTTCTTGCATTTTTAAAGAAATGATGAAAACGATAAGACAGTGTTGACCTAAAAAGTAAAATTCCTTGACAAGACTGACAATATAGTCTATGACAATGGATGAATCCGGGCGATATTTACTATTATATAATGAAAGTTGAAGACTGTGCGTACAGGATCGATTTTACATACATGTTTTACATTTTTACATTTGTAATTTTGATATTTCTTTATAGTAGGTAGTCTTTGTTTTCATACTTCTCGCTATTTTTTAACGTTTGCTCTTTCATAAACTCATTGCATGCTTTTTTCTTATCCTTTTTTAATTTGTTAATTCGTGGATCTTTCGT
Organism: Hofstenia miamia; assembly: GCA_900660155.1. NCBI lineage: Eukaryota > Metazoa > Xenacoelomorpha > Acoela > Hofsteniidae > Hofstenia > Hofstenia miamia. The sequence goes on from CABFPE010000190.1 coordinate 357,060, forward strand.
TTTATTGTATGAATTTTTCTTAATATACTTATCTCTGTAAGGTGCAAATATGTTCAGACAGATTTTGAGTTGTTTGAGGATGAATGTGTACATCTTATTTATACTATTGAAGGTGTAAGCTATATCCCAAGGTACGTTATTAAGATATTTGATGAAATTGTTGTATTCAAATTCCTTGAAACTACGTGATCGAATTTTTTTGCAACCATTATCATGGGAGTTGATTTTTGAGACAAACACCTAAATTATGGTCAGAGAATAAGTTGAAAACAAATGTGGAAAGGTGTGCGATATCTGAATGAGCAATGAAGAAATCTAGTAGAGAAGATCCTCTAGTTGGGCTTGATTTGTTAATAGGTGTTAGATTAAGTTCATCACAAATATCATAGATATGTTTTGACTCTTGCTGAGATCGGTAATTTATGTTATAATCACCAATTAACATTATATGTTTACCACTTGATGCAGAGTGATGAGCGTCTGCTATTGGAATTTACCCTTACAACTTATTGGTAATAAATTAAAAATATGGTTTGAAGATCAGTTGAATTTTAGGTATTCAAATATCTTAGGGAGGGGGACTGGTCAAACAGTAACGGAATGTCGTTTTCACTGTTAAAATGGCTGCTATACTAATTCAATGATTTTTTATTGGCATGTGTCATGTGTGACTCCTTAGTAGGTTTGTCAATGAGAAATTCATTTGTCTTTGATCTGTGAACAAAAAACTTGTCGGTAACCGGAATTTCAAAAAATTTTCATCACTTACAAGTATATGACTTTTACATCATAACATACTGTTCCTCTATGAAATACATATATGATAAATGCTATATTCATGTAGGGTTAGTACATTATCTTATCACCAAAAACTATTGGCATACTTGCCAATCTTAGTGTATGAAGGCTACAATGCTAATCTTGAAAACCTACTACACTAATTTCTTCAGTATAATGTTGACAAGCTTCAGTCCTGGTTGGCTATTTTTCCCAATATTGTGAAGGTAACTAACATTAATGCAGTTATTAATCATTAATTATATTATATGTTTGTGTATTTTTCATATATATAATTTTTTTCAACAAAGGTGTAAGTAGCGAAATATTTCGGAGATATTAAATCTGTACTAAAAGCGACATTGAGTAGGGCTAAATTATTAGATTATATTAACACTATAAATTTATGTTATAATTGAGTTGAATGAAGAAAGGCAAGGGAGGACTTGGGTCGAAATTTTAAAATTTTAGTCAATACTACTGGGTACCAAATGTTTATCCCATATTCATCTCTGGCTGAATGGTTACTGCTTGTAGTTGTGCTAGTGCTGAATAGCGTTATTACAGAATTATTGAAAAAAAATAATAAGATTATCAATATAGGATTTTTCTATTTAAACTTTTCTGTGTCTAAATGCTTATTTTTGTTGATAAAGTAATTTTTAATATAATTTTGTTAGTTCAACAGTAAGAGTGAGCTTAGTGCTGGTTTAACTTTTGACTTAACTTACTTATATGCCAATAATGTAGATCAATTTTTGCTTAAAAATACATTTCTTTTTATATATAATAATTTAATTTTTAGCCTGAAAAGTTACATCCAAAATGAGCACTTGTAGATATCATTAGCCAGAAAATTCATTGATAATCATAAAGAAATGTCATAGCTTCCCTACTCTTTTTTCTTCAATCCTTCATTGCTTTCTAAGCAGTCATCTTCACAAAATCGACGTTTCTCTCAGTGCCAAATTTCAGCGAGTGTTGGATTGCAAAAGTAGAATAATATCTTCGTGACCATTGAGAAGGCATCTAGCATCCCTATTATATTAGACTCGCTTGCGTATTGTTGTCATCAATTTAGTATGAAAATGGTCGAAAATTGCTTTTATGTTATATTTCGATAAAAAGCTGTGATTAAGCGTTGCTCAAATACGTTTGGATTTTTGAAGTCATTGATGCTTTGGAGTGGTGGACTCTAGACAAACGTCTTAAAGTCTCTACAAGTAAGTAAGATACAGATTAAAAGAGTGTAAACTTGCAAAGCTTTCCCGAAAATATTTCTGTTTTTGCATTTTGCACAATGTACATATTTGGTGGATATTGCGCAATAGAACCAAACATCAAACTAATAAAAGAAAAAATTTAATGTGTGTTAGTTTTACTTTTTATGATTAATTTTATTGGCCCATTTTCGGTTAGTAATTTATTAAGATTAGGCCCACCCCGTTCGACGCGAGCCGGGTCCACAGCCGTACAGATATATATTTACATTTAGTATATCTTCTGTTGTTTATGCTCACGCACTACACTCTTATTTATAATAGAATATTTAATAGTAATTAAACTTGGTCATGAAAATTATTCAATCGAACGCAAACACATCCTGAATTTTTGGCAGGATCTTATAAAACGAAATTATCCTAATTAGAAGATAGTTTTAGGAAATCGTTGTAAAAACTCTCAGAAAATGCATAATGCATTATATAATGCAGTAAATCCAATATAAATTATAACCTCTCTCCTTTCAATCAACGTCCATTAAAACATTTATTATTTATTAAGTAAAGAAACCACCTGCTTAACAAATAGGCATACAGCCAAATTTTATTAGAAACTGAAAGATTCTGAAATTTGATAGTAAGTCATTTAATTCTGTCTGCCCGTACCCTGAAAAATTTTTTTTAATTTCTTTCAACATTTTCAAGTGCATTATCCTTAATGCATGAAGCGATCACCATGGTTCTTACATTAAACAAAAGAAAACTATTAAAATCGCTATTTCCCAACTAAAATGTTCTCAGAATTTATAATATATACTGATATGCTTAACACTAGAAGAGCCAAACCCGTCAATTGATGATTTGGACATTTTAAATTGTAATAATTTTTTTGTAGAAGTGGTTTTTCCTCAGTAATCATTTACTATATTTTTATAATTGCAAAGCACAAGTGGACCAATTTTTTTGCGATAATACCACATAGAAAAAAGTAGTGTGTAGATACCCTTAAGCGCCATTACCCGTCAATTGACGACTGCTATGACCTCAAAGTTAAATTTGTTACTTAAGCTAAATATGTTTTCAGGGTACACTATTCATAAAAAAGTTATATTATTATATCTTGCTATACAAGTGGTTTACTGAAAAAAATAGACTGTTATAAAAATCTTAGCCTTATACTTTTGCTGCAGGTTTCTTATATATATATATATACAGGGTGATTGGAAAGTAACGCCCGACTTTTAATTTCATATCAAGTGGTTAAATGTCGGATTTTTGAAAGTAAAAGAAGCATGATATTAAGAATAAAGAATGTATTAAACAAAAACAAATGATCAACACAAATATTCAAATTGCTGACCGTCGGCAGCCAAGCATTGTCACAAACGATCAGTCACTGAGCGGCACAAAGGTTGACATTGATTGCCGAAATCTCCGTCGTGATAGCGTCCTTCAGCTCCTCAATGCTTCTCGGATTCCTCCCGTATACACGGTCCTTCATAACGCCCCATAAAAAGAATTCGCATGAGCTAAGATCGGGGGACCTTGGCGGCCATTCGATGGGACCACGACGACCAATCCATCTTCCACCAAAGTTTTCGTTCAGCCATTCTCTAACAACTTGAGGACACTCCATTGACTAATTCCAAGCTCCCTTGCCAGTCGTCGAGATGACTTTTGAGGACTTCGATGTAAAGCTTCGGCTAACTGATCTCCATTCGCTGTGGTTGTTGCGGTAGAAGGCCTCCCGGGTCTTTGAGCGTCAGCCACAGAGCCGGTTTGTTCAAACTTCTTTACCAAGGCAGTGATGTTTCGTCCTTGGGGAGAGGATATGCCGAATTGCCTCGTCATTCTTCTGCTTGCTTCAGCACCGTTTTCACTTGATTGGTAGTAATGTTTCACTGCAGCAATGCGTTGTTCTTTTGTCAAGCGTACAGCCATATCTATGCACAAACAAAGATGAAATGACAAAATTCAAAATTTTAAAATCCGAAGAATAGAAATAGAAGGTTTCTAATTAAAGTCTAACAATAAAAGTGTTTGAATTCAGACGACATCAAGTGAAAAGTTAGCGTTCAAAAAGCTCTTGAATTTCTAAAAATTAGAATCGGGCGTTACTTACCAATCACCCTGTATATATATATAATTATAACTGGTCGACCAAGTTGATAAAGATACATCTATATTGCAACTTTTATTGAGACAATACATATATGCGCTAACAAAAACAAAAGATGTATTTAAAACCTTTTCCTCAAAACAGTTGAAACATATGACAGCTTGGCACTTCCCACAAACAGGCTTACTGCAAATTCTGCAAAAATTCACAGTTCTATTCTTTTCACAATGAAAATTAATCTGACAAGTGACTCGCTTTTGAAGAGCTGGGACAAAAGTGCATTGAGTATTCTGAATATCAACGTTTTTCTTGAGCTCACTGGACGGTTGCTGCAGAAAAGTGCGTCAACTGATATCAGAATGTGTTTATGTTTTATGCAGCGCCCATGCGTTCACTTCAGCAATATCCAAAAAATGGCCAAGGGCCAGCGTCTACAGCCCAATTTTGTCGAATTTTGACGAAACATACAGCCTAGGAGATCATCTGCATATTTATTATATTTTTATAAAATAATACACTTTCAGGGTTCTTCTTACCATTTTCTTGATAAACTGCACCACTATGCTGTGTAGAAAGTATATGCTCAACTCTTTTTGGTTTCACATGATATCTGGTAAGGTGCAACTTGCCACTTTCGTACATTACAGAATCATGCAGTCCTAAATTTTAGGCAGAAGGAAGTTCGCGACGATTTGAATGCACGGTTCTAACTATTGTTGTTCGGACTTGGATGAGCAAGTTGTTTAGAAGTAAAAAAATTATCAATAGTTACATTGTATCCTTTGTTGTTCAGAGATTCCATAACATGTACTAAGTGACACATGTCTGTTTTCATCTTTTCCGAAATTGGGCTTGATATTATAACAATATTTTGATAAAACATCAGATAATATCCAAAATATTTTCACAAATGTATCCGGCTTTGCAGGCATATATTGCGTAAAACGGCAGCGTGTTTTAGTCGGAAATAATTGTTCATCAATAGTAAAGAATAATGGATGGAAGCAATGTTGAGAATTGGCTACAAAGCGATCTAAAATAGTTGAAATTAGACAAAACTTGTCATGTTGCAGATTTCTACGGCGATCTTGACAATCAAATCTGAGAAACCTTTTTATCTCTCTCATTTTTTGGCGGGACAGTGTCTTATTGAAGAGGGGCACTCATATTTCGTTGACAATAGCTTTTCAATTGGATAATTTCATCGATGTGTAATTCCTTTTAGGTAAAGTAGTAGGTAGTAGTTGAGCTGACATTCGTTGAGACATTACAAATGACACATGATACTGGTATGCTTGAAATTTCTACACTTTTACACACCTTTGTAGCAATTCTATCAAATGAAATTGGAGTTTATTTAGTAATCCATGATGATTGGGTACAATTATTGGCACCTCTTTGAAATATTTACACAAACTATTCACACCCCTTGTAATATTTTAATATGACAATACAATCTGTGTACATGAATATTTACATGAATTTATGTTTTAAATATCATTTACAATATGTTGCTAAGGTTTTGGGTATATTTGTAGTAATTTACAAAACGTAATATAGAAATCGTCAATTGACGGGTTTTGGCGCTTTTTGGTATAATAAAAGTCTGGCGCTTCTAGTGTTAAACGTCTGCTCATCTTTGTTAAGTGTGAGACAATCAATTAAAAAAAGAATAAACACTTTTGACCAAAGTAAGAGCACTGCAAAATTTAGCAGAAAATCAATTGAACACTTGTGTATAATGATAACAAGTCCTTCTATGAAGTTATGAAAAACACAAACTATATAAAATCTAACTTGCCTTTAAATGTAAAACCAAATAAGTGATTTATAATCATAAAATTGAACAAATTTTTATTAAAGCTGCAAACAAAGAAAGATTACTTAACAAACAAAGAAAAACATCAATAATTTTAGACTTATAGTGCATGCATTATATTTATGTATTCCTTTCTTTAGTGTAGTTGATTGTAAAATATTTATTTACCGCATTTGTTACTGACGATGATTCTTAGCAATCGAAACCGATCTAAATTTTTAACTGCGTTTGATATTTCAAATATATATATTTATATATGTAAAGACAAAAATAAAAAAATAACCTGACAGAAGATAGGTAACCAGGTCTACGCATTTAATAATCCAATTGGCAAGAAAATTTTTTTATAAACCATCATATCAGTAATGACAGTAGTGTAGTCAAAAATCACCAAATAATCGCACTATGTGAGAAGGTGCATTAATGACTAGATTGAGTTGTTAATTAATTACAGCACCTCTAAGTGTAAAGAGATGCTTAGAAAATTCATCAATTGGTTATCAAGCTGTCTCTTTTTAATTTACGGCATTATGTTTATATACAAAATGCAAACTTTACCTGCCATTCAAACTTTTACATTTTCTTGAACTTTCTGAAGAATACCAAAATAGGATAAGCCATAGCCATCCAGCTAATAAATGACTTAGCTACATTGAATCATTCGTCTTCATTTTCATCATGTACCGCTTAACAAATTTAATTGATAGGACAGAGAAATATATAGCAAATGGTCAGAATTTTTGAATTTTATTATTTAGATGATCATACATTTAATGGTATTGGCTTCACTTTGTTGCATTAGAAATTCAAGCGGATATAAACAAAGTTCTGAACACTTTACATTATTAATATCCTCAAGAGAGCTACTCCATGATGAAACCATCTTAGCCCAATTTAGATTTATACAAAAAAAATTGTGTGCTTTGCGATGCTTAAAAGTTCTTGAATGTTATGGGTTTACATTTCTTGAAAAACAAGGCATCTGCATTTTGCATAATTACCTGATTGTATTAATGGACATAGCTGAATTTCATTCCAAGCCCAACAATGGTTCCAATATTTGGAGAATAGACTTCTACAATTTCGAACAAGTGAGTATTATGTAAAAAAAATTTGGTAATATATGAATCAACTATCAATATGATTTTAAATTCCCTTTGTATACAATTAAACACAAAGTGTCTGTATATTTGAGATTGATAAACTATTTGCATGGAGGGTTGCATCAAGATAAAAATAATTTTTATTTTAACACAAGCTTGAATTCATGAAAGATTTCAAGTATAATTAATTGAGGCAGTAAAACGTGAATCAAAATGAAATAAATCAGCCTCCCCAATATTAGCCTTAACATACTTATTAGGTCTTCGTCTTCATCCTCAGGCATATGATTTTGTAGTTATTATATATGAATAAAAATTTATAAAGGTATTTTTCACTAATGCTTGGACAGTTTTGCAAATATATGTTAAATTTTCTTAAACGAGGTTAATGGTATTTAGAGAAAACTAGATATTTTTATGAAAAGGATTGGAAAAAATTGCACGATCGATTAAAATGAATATTATTACGAAATTTATAGAATTCAAATACTTCGAATTCATCATATTATACCAACATATATATTTCAAATTCAATCAGTTCCTACTATAAACTTAAGAAAATATATAAATTAAAATTTATTCACATATACTCTGACTTAATCTACAAAATATTTAAAGATTCGTTGAATATCATCATTATTTTGCAATTAAATTCAACTAATTCAATGCTTTGCAGTTTTCACAATTAATCAATAATTCATTTAATCTAAATATAACCAAATGATCTATAACTGCAATACTATTGATTGAAATGTCCCAGATAACAATTTTGGTTGTTTTTACGTTGTTTATAGTTGTTTCATACTTTTGGTTGTTGCAGCAACCACTAACATCATAATAACAACTTTAGTAAAAAATAATCTGTGAGCAGATGCTTGCAAATTTAACTCACTTTGTTATTTTATTACTAGATCCTTTTATATAAAAAAGGATTTGCTTTTTTGACATTTTTAATTTGTGAAAAATTATAATATACCAGATAAGTGAATTTTCAAAATAATTTATTCATGAATATTTGGACACCTTGACATTGAATGTTAAATATCATAAGTTACAATTGAGCTGAAGGGATTTTTCACGACTTAAGAAAGTACTATTTCAAAATTGCGCTTAATTTTAGATTTTTAAATTTCTGTTAAATTTGGCAGATTTTTATGCTCATTGTTATCATTTATATACAAGACATTCATTTAAATCTTTAACAAATGTTTGTATTAAATATGTTTAACAGTATCTCAAAGATAGTGGTCTGCGCTTTGTTGGGCTTGTGTTTGTTTAAACAGCAATGTTTGAACTGCTTAGTAATATAAAATATTATTTTGCATACAAAAGAAATGCTAAAACAAGCATGTGACAACATAAAACAACGTTGTTACGACCTCAAAATATTGCGGTTTCATGAATAAAAAACAACCAAATGTGACGTTGTTGAAGCAACGTTGTTTCGACCAATGAAATGGTACCATTTCGACGTTAAAACAACGTTGTTTTTGACACATAAAACAACCACATAACAACCCAAAACAACGTTGTTTAGACCTTAAATTGTTATCTGGGGTAATAACTCAGCTTAAAATTCACGTAGTAAGAATGTGATGATAATCCCTATTACGAGAACATCAATAACAACAAAATTACATATAAATAAACACATCTGTGCATGTCAACTTAGTTTTAGTTTTGCATTCATGATAGGAAGAAAGTTTATTTCTTTTTATCATGGTGAATATAAAATTCAATCTAAATTTGCATACACAAATGCGTATGCGTATAATTATATGTAAAACAAATTTTTTAGTGCGGTACGCTTAAGATTGAGCATTTGTAGAGTGATTCTGACGGGTAGTGTTGGAAACAGGTGGGATCTGGAAGTTGAATCTGATTGGTGGGATGAAGAGGATAACTAATCTATCCTGTCGATTAAGGTATTGATCAAGATTTCTAACAGTAATTGTTGGTACGTAGCGAGCATTCCCTGGCTAATGACTCTACATAATGACTGATTGTCCGTAAAGATAAGTGTATTATGTGGTGACAAAAGAGCCTTAACAAGAAATGCTAAGGGTTCTTTAAAATAAATAGTGTGATTGGCCCAAGAGCCTTTGAGAAGAAAGGTAAAATTTAGACCTGAAGAGATGGAAACGCCAAGCCTGGAATCAGAAGCATATCAGAAATTACATATATATAT
>CABFPE010000190.1:366409-379727 GCA_900660155.1 Hofstenia miamia
ATATATATATATATATATATATATAAGTTAAAAGATGTGAGTTTTAAGGATTATTTAATTTATGTTCTGTAATTTAGTGCAAATCTGATGAATGTGAAAATAAAAGATTCTTAGGTAAATATTCTGTAAACAAATTTTATTTAATCCATATTTAAATTAGGGCTTTGCAAAGAAGGCATTTTCAAATTAGAAGAGTGCGATATTATAACTGGCAATGGCATTGAATATAAAAGAAGAATTGGTGTTAATGATGAACTTATGGATTTTTGTAGTAAATACATTGATGAAACTCGAAATGCATATTGCTTGCAAGATGGACCAAGCTATGGACCAGCGCATAACAATAACGATTTAGTTGATAGCTGTTATCGAGAAGGAGCTTCATTCATTTCCATAAAAGAATGGTACAACAAAGTTTTGGATAAATTTGAGTTTACTTTTGCTAATAAAAGCTGTCAATACGGCATACATGAAGTTGGGCCTACATATATCCACTATATTTTTGGAGAAAACCCTGTAATTGGATACCACGTTGATATGTCAATTTGGGCCGGTGTTCTTTCAGTTGCAAGACTGGCATTGATTCGTAAAGATAATCAAATCAGTGGACGAAATCCACCACCTGAAGAAGGGTTTACGATATTTGATGATAATTGCAAGTTGAAATCGTTTTCAACAGAGCTTAGAAATGTCATAATAGGAATTAAGTTCCACACACTATGCAGTAAATTGGATAACTAATGTTTTTAAAATAATAAATTAATTTTAATTCTATTTTTGAATGTACACTTTTCATTCGCCAACTGGAGAAATTTATATGCTTAGAATATCCAGGATTTTCGGAAAGCTTGAAAAATTTGTTTAACAAATTATTGCAAGTGATGTTATAATTCTAGATCTGCTTGCATGCTCAAAAAAATTATCTTCGAAGTAATTTGTTCAAAGATGGACGCGGGATCTGGTTTTCCCGCGAGGGTACAGTGTTGCTTGTAATGACTTTCAACTGCCACGAGGGTTGCGGTGCAGTGGAAATTTTTATTTTGTTACATACATAATACTAAACTAACACAATTTAATTATACTACGAAATCTATATAATGTAATATATTTGACATCATTCCCTCAATTACACGAAATTAGTAGAAAGTCAATTCAGTTATTGACATTTTTCTAACAGACATGCGGTTGTGAGGCCACTCACTGCAGGTGTGGTGCAATGTCGTTCAATGTTAGTGATTACCGCCGTTTGAATTTCCAGAAGGGTGTATAGATTCCTGGAGAAAACGTTTTCCTTCAGAGTGCCTCATTAAAAAGAATCAGCCATAATCAAGTCAGTTCGGGTTATTATCCTGCAGCTTTGTTCTGAATTGATGCCTTAGTAAAGAAAATGGGACAAATGATATGCTTGTGAGCGATAGCACAAACAGCAACCTCCTGGTTCTTCAGAGATCTTTCCTTATGTTTTGCAAACTATTAAGACCTGAGAGGTTAAATCAAATTTATTTGGTAAGAATATCAGGGCCTATTTCGTTTTAGCGGCAACACCATTTTCTTCAAGTCAAGATGAATAATTATATTAAACTGCACTTATTCATTTATCAATTCCTTCAACAGTTTGCACTGTGTATAGCGAGTTAAATAAAGCTAGATGGTACCAAACAGATCTGGTTCTGAAGCATTCAACAAAGAAATGAGGGGATTTAGGAAGCAAGATCAGAATCCAGATGGACCCTGGCAACAACCTATTAGCAGCAGAAGCCTGGGTGCTTCCTGCGTGGCCTGTCAATGTTCGTATTTCGAGGCTGAGTGACAGGTCTTAATATGTCTTAAGTACCAAACTCGAATCTTATATGCTTTGAAACAGCCATTGGCTTCACACGCCAGCAGTTAGCATCGGCTTTGGTATTGGAGTTCTGAGTATGGTCATTCCTGATACGACGATTCAGCGCTTCCTGGGCTGAAAACATACGCACACACTCCATGCACCTTAGGTGTCTCGTACTGGCTTGTGTGAGATTTGGTATTGTTGCAAAGACTGTCCCAGTGTTCTTCTTGCAGAGTAATTTTGCTTCACTATTAATAACTTCCGCTAACCAGTGAGCTACCTCACTGGCATTCCTGAGATGAGTACGATGTGGTCAACTGTGAAAATATCTAATCCTCTCCCAGAGAAATGTCCATAACCACTGCACATCAAGTACAAGCCGCCTTCCCCAAAACTGACTTCTGCGTGCACTTACAATGTGGCCATTACCTTCGGGAACTATTGAAACTTTTGTCATTTGTAACTCACAGGAGCAGTCACTATCATAGTTTTCATTGTGCAACATTATCCGGCTTACAAATAGTAAGCTCTTACATGCTACTATTGTGCATACTTGCTGGAAAGGTATGAGTCCATGAACCTGTTCCTTTGTGAGCTTATCCCAGGGTGAGGCGCCACAAAAGACCTTTTTACAGGTGTTTATCGGTGCCTCAAGCATCTCCAGTTCTCGAAAAGTTTCTGCCTACGATTTGCAAGAATAGGACAGTTAGGGTACCACAACGCCTCGTAGGAGAAGGCAAGAGAGTCGTTGCTAAACCCATTCAAATGAGCTACTAGCCAATGGCACAGGACCTTGCCAACAACACTTTTACTCTGATATATAGCTTCTGAGAGAGCTGTCCCAGCAGTGCTTACCGTCGAATCTAAGTACTTAAACTCCGAAACAAACTATGTTTTTACATAAAACAAGAATTTTTTCAGATTTTCTTTCCGATGTCCTTGATAGCCACATGCACTTGGTCTTTGGTACAAAGATATAAATACTTAGTGGCTCTACCACTGTAACTAGACCATCTAGATAGCTTTGAATTTGCTCCGCAGACCAGCCGAAAAGACAGAGATCATCAGCATACTCGATGTGTTTAACTTCTATGCAACCTTGCCCAACGAAAGGGTTTAAAACAATTCCTTTAGGGGTTCCGCGGAGTCCCTTTCTGATCAAAGTGGAAAGGGAGGTTAAATAAGCAGAGGCGGAGGACACAACCTTGTCAAACTTCACGGTCAAGCTTAGAACTTACTTGTGTATGTTCACCAAGAATGTGTGCTATCGGAGTATCATATAAGGACTTAATGATCGTTACTATCCATTTTGGTACGCCATTTACGGCTAGACATTGCCAATTTCTATTTCTATGAAACACGCACGAAGGTTTTTTTCGGAATATAGCGCCTCCTGAATTTGCGCAGCACATTGATGAACTGCACGGTAGACTTGGTAGCCTGAAAACCAAATTGAGTTGAAGGGAGCGTATGTTTCTTACTCGGCAATTGTTCCAGTCTGCATAACAGAAGTTTGGCAAATATATTTCCTCCGACGACCAGAAGGAAAATAGTGCGATAGTTGTTAGGATTTTGCATTGCACAGTAACTTTTCAGATATCCTGTATAATTTACATTTCAAACAGCAAGATGTTTTACACATATGGCATAGATGGACGCGGTTGCAATTTTTTATAACCGCAGTGCACCGCACCCGCAATGAGTGGGCACGCAACCGCACCGCTTCTGCATACCTGTTAGAAAAATTCACCCGCACTCGCAACACAAAAATGTCAATAATCGAATTGACTCTCGATTAATTTTGTTTAATTGGGTGAATAATGTGAAATATATTATATTATATAGATTTCGTATTATAATTAACATTGTATTAGCTTAGTAATACACAAGTAACAAAATAAAAATATCCATCCGCCATGCAACCCACGTGGCCTTTGAAATTCAGTACACGCAATGCACAGCACCCGCGCTGTGCGGGTAAAACCGCAATCCGCGCATGTAAACCCGCACCCGCGTCCATCTTTGGCATATGGTCATTTTTTGTTTAAATATATTTATACGTGTTCTCTGATGACAGTTCTAAATTTATACAAGCATTTTCTGCATATTTATTCACTATGTCTAATTTTCTGCGCAGTTGAGACTCCAGCAGCTGACTGATTTTAGCTCAGCTCTAAATTCATAAAATACATAAAATTGGCAATAATTCCAGTAGTATAAATCAATACTTTCAATTTAAAGTATCCGGGTAAAAAAACAATTTTATAATTATTTCACTTAGATTTTATTGTAAATGATAGCACTAAATCATTCCTCGATATTTTCAAATGTCCATTTTTGATAGATTTATAGCTAAGATTGGTGTTATTATCAGAGTTGTAAAGAGGCAACAAATTGTGACCCTTCTGACCCATGTGACCCGGCATAAATTTGATCCTGTGGCTCAGTTGAATTCTTCCATTGTACAATAGACTGTTAAAATTTTTGATATTTCAAGTCGATTTATTAAAAATTTTTCGTGTATGCACTATTTAGTTTTATTTAAGATATCTAGAATAAAAAATATAGGTATGCTAAGAAAACTTCATTCTTCTTACCAATAGGTGACTGTTGCTAAATATAATGGAAATTTGAAAAATGGGGCTAAGTGATATTTCGAGCTATATATATATTTATATAAGACTAACAACAAATATAGCACTGAATTAGAAAGCAATCTACACAAATCCTATTAAGCATCTATGTTTATAATCTTTGGTATGCGATTACAAAAATTTTATACTCTGCATAATCATCTGAAAAATTTAACCATAAATGATTTCCTAAATACAGTTAGCAGTGTATTTCACTAGACTGTTTCGCATAGTAGTAGAAGTTGAAATAAATTTATAAACGTTGTCTTCTTGTTTATTTGACAGGCTTTCATTCTCAAAAGTTATTTCTATTAAGTAAAGCAGCATTCACTTTTGAAACAAATCCTTATATAGTCTTACCTTTAGCTATTCCGCCATTATTGAACTTGAGACAAATAATTCTTGCTCCACAAACTAAAATTTCACCCAGATCATACCAGATTAAGTGTGGTCGGATGTGGGGATCACTGATCCCACAGTATGCATCTTATTTCATAAAAATCTATTCGGCAATAAAAATGATGTATAAAGTACATTATATTTAGTTTGAAATACATGTACTTTGTTTCAATAGATTTTCTTCTGCAATTGTTTGACATTTCAAAATGCCTTCTTTCAGAACATAGCTACTTGTTCTTCTACTTATACACTCACTTTCTTTTTCAAAAAACTTCAAACAAGCATTATGCTTATTATATTTTTATAAACATAAGTGCAAACGTGAGTCAATCGATCAGAAATGTTACGTAGATGAATTGGTATGACTAATCAGTGTTTTCTAATCTTACACATTTCCTTAACCACTGTTTAAACTAAAGTTGCAAATGGGTCGAAAATATTGGACACTACCCAACCCATATAGAATTGTTTAGATTCTGACCCAAACAACCGCATATAATACCCCACCAGACCCATATATAATTGTTTCGATTCTAAACCGACGTGACCGGATCCATATATAATTAAAATTCTGACCCAACTCGTGTAAGCCCTAAATAAAAGACGCAAGCAATTGATTTTCAAAACCATAAATTTCTCAACAATTTAAAATTACACTCATTTCTTAGATGTGTAATGGGAAGCCTCCAAAACTGTTGTGTTTTTATTAGACCATCCTCATTCGAAAATGAGCTTCATAATTCTTGCTATTGCAGCAAGTTTCACGTGAAAAATATATTCTATGGATTTTCAATAATATATTGCTAATCCAGTAAACTAAAACATGACAAACTCGTTAAGTACGTACATATATTATATTAAAACTGGCATGTTTGACAAGTATTGCAATTCTTACAAGTAATATTTGTAAAACTTTGCAAGTTTTGACTGTATTACTTGCAAATTTTTGTAAGTTTTTACAAATATTAATCTGATGTTATTGTATTAAAATGTACAATTTCATAATTTTCCCAAACATTTTAAAATACTAATCTGATTTACAAAATAATCTTAAGTATTTAAATATATTTATAAATATTTGCTGAAAAAATATTAATACAACAGAAGCAATATTATATTAATATTTAGAAATTTAAAATGTCTATTGTCTGCTCCATTTTCTAAGCAATTGATGTTAAATATGTCTTGTGATATGACATCGTAATTGCCATACTGAATATTGCCCATATTCTCATTCATTCAATTCTTCAACATATTAGAGCTTGTCTAGACATGCAAGTTATGCATACAAAATATTGACTCTTCCGTATCATGAAAAACTTTTCATGTTCATTAAGTGATGTGAAGAACAATGCAGCATTTACTCTGGAATTCATTATCAATCAATTGTGCAATTAGTAAAGTGAACTAAACAACAAAAATTCTTAAAGAGTAAGCTTCAGAAAATGTTTGCAAACTTTTTCGCAGGAGTGTATATATTTATGATTTTGAAGTGCTTACATTTTTTATTGCAAAATTGCCTAAATTACAATTTGTTTAGATTAATTAAACCAAGGATTATAAAAATTTATTGTCAGCAACTATATTTTTTAAAATATGCAATATAGTTTATTGTCATTCTCATATTTTGAAAGTTAATTCATGTTATTTGTTAAAGCGGAGTAATTTCAATAGCTATAGAAAATAAACATAAAGGATTTTTGTATGTGGAAGCAAAACACAATCGTTTAATTGTCTTGTATTGTAGGAGACATCTTCGTTTACTGTAATGGTCATCCCATGTGTCATTTCTTCGATTTATGAAGCAAAGGGATTTGCAAAGTTTAGTTGTAACTTAAATTTATAAAAACGGACAACATTCGTTTCTTCCCTCTTGTCTTAAACAATGGAGCATATTACAAAATTGGGTGTCAATCACAGGCTTTCGAAAACAATGTTTTTGAAAGCTATCTGCCTCCATAATAATGCTGATGTAGATAAATACATAGAAAACGTTATCTATAACGGTAAAAATATTTTTGCCTTCTTTTCAAATAATTTCTCTAAGATTAATAATCAATTTATGAATAAGTTTCCCCGTATACCAACGTTTCAGATAATAAAGCAGTCGAAATCTAAACATCATGCGAAAAAAAATTAACAGAACCCTAGATAGAGACAGACTACAATGCTTCGTCAATGCATGTCATGCGCAAAGCTCGAATTCATGGTGCAAATGAGAGCTTCCTTAAAAAGAGGTTCTAATGAATTTTTGTTAATTTTTTGAAGGAATCGTCTGAGGTTTCAGAAAAAATTCTGAGCATGTTAGTGATCATTAGTCAATAAGTTTAAAAAAATTCTGCCAAAAGCATTGCAAAAATAGTTTCGATTTGAAAAACGCACATTGTGCAACTACTTAGTATGGCTGCAAAGGTAAAAAAGTAAAAAATAGAGTAAAACTCGACTATTTATTTATTGTAAAAGTCCTTATCGGGATAAATTAGATGTTTCAATGCCAATCTTGAATAAGGGTCTTTACAACTCCGCAAATTTTTAACAAAAAATTGTTGCTTTGCTGGTGAAAACTAAACATTATGATTTGTAATTTGAAAGCATTACTTTATAACAGGTTTTAGGCAATACATAGGTTTATAGTTAGATCAAAATAAGGTAATAATTTCTTAGTTTTTTTTCAATTATTGTGGTCAAAATACTAGATTTTAAGTCAAAAATTAATCGCCTAATTGATCATGCTCATTAACCGGAGAGAAATGTGTGTCGCTAGAACTAAATGTGAACTTTGATCATGTTTGCAAGCACGCATATCGCATAATAAGCTGTGAAGTGCACAGCATACTAACATCTACATCCATGTTTTGTGTACCAATTTTGTACAAGGAAGAATTGCTTCATCTTTTACGCGAATTGGAAAATAATTTCTTATGCAATTCAATTCAAAATTGGAGTGAGTCAAGTTATTGACTCATTGGAATTGGCTAAGACGATATTACTAACCGAAAATATAATTAATAAATATAAATGGTTTCATTAACCTTGGAGAATAATGTTATTGACATCAATATACTTATTTTGTCATCAAATATAACTTTATCAAAATTAACATACAAAAAATATATTGTAAAATCAATTGACTACATGAGTGATCAAAGCTCCTAATACTTCTTCTCTACATACTTTTTAAAATTCTCGCAGTTCTGAACTAATTTATTAAACACTGAAGCATCCACATTCGGTTTGTAATTGTAGAGCAAGACACTATGATTGCAAAAGAAGTCTTCTAATTCCTTTTCTCATTTTCTATTGGTTGGTTTTCTTTTAAATACTTTTACTTTATTCAGTATATAGCATTTCTGTAGGAAACCTAGAGCAGGTAAGTACTATAGCACACTCAAGTCAAATGTTTTATTATGTCTTACATATTTGAAAGAATTCTGCACAATTTCATAGAAAAACAATTATGCTAAAGCCTTGTGCGAAATCATCTTAAATGCACATGTCACTTAGTAAATTTTTTATAAAATGGAAAACTTTCAGCATTACCAATAATCATTTGGATCCATACACATATATATATATATATATATATATATATTACAAACTTGGTATGCTACCTATATTTTTATAATTTATGAAGCAGAATTGCAAAACTTTCAGAGGAGTAATTGCTAATATAATCTGAAGAAAAACCAAACTTACTGAGAATTGAAAGATTGATTTTTATAAGGTGCAGGACATCTTTACTTTGCTAATGATTATAATTATAATATTGTATATAATTATTCATATTTCTAGAAAAATTAATTGTTATTCTTACGTTTTCATACTCTAGAAATTTATCCAGATACAGTTAATGGCAACGGAAAATATAACATTATTACTTAAAGGCGTTCACAATGTGTTCATTGTGCTATGTCTTAAAAATGTATACATATGATTCAAAATAAAACAGTATTACTTATATATTGTTGTGATTTCCCTTTTTTATTAAATTTAGTAATTTTTGGATGTATTTAAAATAAATTTTCTTAATAACTAGGTCTTATGTCATTCAGTAGTTAGCTTTTCGTGTTTATTTGTATAAATGATTTCTTCAGCAGATATGATAAATATAGTTTATATTTTGCTGATTTTATCAAATTCAATAAAAAATATTTAAAACACATTGAAGAAATTTAATTTAACCCTTTCCCCACTGACTGGGTGTAATCCACCCGATAAGACTTTCAATTTGAAAAAGTAAAAGGTTCTACTATGTGCAGTATGTTCAAACTCGATGTAATCCTCAAAGTGGTTGATATGAACAACATATAGTCGACAATCAGTCAGACGTTAACAATTATGGACTTTGGGTGCAATGGAAATTTTTTTACCCTTTCCCTACTGACTGGGTGTTTTACACCCGTACACTTTAATCATAGGAATAAAGGATATTTATACCATTTAGTTGATGAGAACCGCTTTATTTTAACTATGAATGATAATAGAAAACTTAATCATGCTGCAATAATTACTTAATCAAAATATGTTCTTTGTTAATATTTATTACATAATACATGTTATAATCTGAAAAAAATATTTTGGGACCTACAGAGTAGGCCTATGCACTCTTATTTGCAGCATCAAAAGATAAAACAAACATACAATGGTTATAGTTACAGGGTAAGTTAATACACATAAGGTCAGAAAGTCTACATAAAGCAGTTAGTGCATTGCAAAATGGTATGTTCTTTGCAGATGAATTTTTTGCACTGGACGCAACGAGATTTTGTTTTTCGGTCTTTCTTCGCGGGGCACAATGAACAACGCTTCTGTTTCCCACTGTCATTGTCTTCGATTTCCACGTGTGGTCTCTTTCTTGGATTTGTTGTGGACTCTTGTTGTGGCAGTAGGCTTTGGAGGACAACTTCAATGTTCTGTCTGACAGTGGCCTGAAGAGTGGAAATTTGTTTGCGACGTTGTATCTGTTGCAAGCACAGTTGACGAGTAACATTCATGTTGAAAAGCTGCCTGTTGTCTTCGTGCGACATCTTGTCATTTGGAAATTTTGCTTTCCATATGACTCGGGCAGCAATGCTGGCTAAGTCAATACAATTGAAGAGTATGACAAGTGGCCAACGCTTTGTCTTTCTCTTCACAGTGAAAGCGTGAGCCATTTGGTCCATGGCATCCACCCCTGCTTTTGTTTTGTTGTAATGTGTGATGATGAAAGGCTTGGATGTTACATTGTCGATGTTTGGTTGGGAGTGCATGGTGCTGAGTGCTAGAACATTTTTCTCCTTCTTACTTTGGTAAGACACAAGGGTTGTGTCTTTTCTGAACACAAATTTTGATTGTCCAAGGGGAATATGGTGTTTCTTCTGGAATTCCGCCGGTAGGAATCGTTTGTTCCGTCGAATAGTGCCAACAAGGGTGAGATTCAGCTTTGACAGACTTTCGGCCAGGTGCAAGTCTGTGAAGAAGTTATCACATGTGATATTTCTTCCACTGCCTTTAAAATCTGCGGTCAAGTCTGTCACTATTTTCATTCCAACACCGGTAGTTCTCTCACCTGACCTAGGACCTGTGGCTTCCTTTCCCAAATAGGGTATGCCACGAAGAGGATAATTTGATGCTGAGTCACACACCCAGAAGATCTTTATGCCGTACTTGTCTGGCTTGCTTGGTATGTATTGGAGGAAGCTGCATCTTCCCCTGAATGGCACAAGCTGTTCATCGACGGTGATATTATCTCCTGGGTGATAATACTTTGCCAAGTTGCCCAGGAAAGTCTCCCATACGTCGCGTATTGGTGCAAATTTGTCTCTTGCTCTCCTTTCAGAACGAGTCTCTTTGTCATCAAATCGAAGATAATTCAACAACTGGCTTAATCGGTCTCTGGAAAATGTTGCTCTCAGAAGTGGATTACCATCCGTTGGGTTAAAGAGAATGTCTACACTGACAAAGTTTTGATGAAGGCTTCCTGTGTGTAAGAGAGAGCCTAGAAGAGCTGTAATCTCAACATAATCTGTGTGTTTCCATTTATCCTTCAATAATCGACAGCCTTCTTTATTGGTTGAATTAACTATTGCCTTGACGATCCTGTCATTCATGAATAGCTCAAATGCTTCGTGCGGAAATGCAACGTGGCCAGTGTTAGGAGTTCTGTTTTTTGGAATACGAACAATGTTCTTTGATGGTGTGCGAGCATCAACGAATGGTTTCAAATGCCAAATGGTGTCTTTGTTTTTTCCCACAACAGTAGCATCAGATGAGACTGTACCGACATGGCATGTTGTGGCAGGTGTTGCTGCAGTGTCAGTGCCATTATCATCTTCACTGATTTCTGAGTCACTTGCAGGATCAGATTGGTTGTTTGGTGGTTCCCAGTCATCAAGATCAGAATCTGACATGTCATGCTCATCACTTAGTTCGGCAATATCATCTTCATCATAAGTAAGAGTGTTGAGGCTTTGGAACACGTTCCTCTCCATCTTAGTCTGCTAAAAGAAAATTATTATATTATATCCCCACACAGACATAAGGCAAATAAGAATATTATATCAGGGCCTACTTAAGTGTATTATATTATTGTTATATCTGATTTTAATATATCTCAATGTAAAGGTACAGCAATGCACAAACATGTAGTTAAAGTTAAAGTGAAACAATGATAATTATCTAAACATTAGACTGACAACAACAAATTATTGTAAAAGTTCTTACCTGTAAGTAAATGCTGATGTCAGAAAAAATTCAGTGAGGTAATGCTGTTCTTTAATGAAAAATTAGGATAGAAAAACAAATTTTGTTATTGTTAACAATCACAATCAATCACATGTGCTTGATTCAGTTAAGAAAGTGAAAGTACATTGTAATTACCAAGGGCAATTACTCTTAAGAAATGGGATAACTCTCATTAATGAAGGGGAAGTAACTCAAAAATTGTACTATTGCCATACAATTATAATTATATGGGACCCAGGGTCTGGTTTACAACCTTACCTAATGACATCTCATCATTCACCTTGTGGGTGTAAACCACCCAGTCACTCAGATTAGGAATAAACCGATTTTTCTCTATATATCAGGTGTACGGGTGTAATCCACCCAGTCACTCGGAATGGGATAACAAATATGTCAGTGGGGAAAGGGTTAAATTATGACATGTAAATTGAAAACCAGAATTCTATTTATGAGCAATTCAATATTTAGCTTACACCTTTTGTGTGATTTCACTCGTCTGTTCGTAAAAACTTATATTCACAGGCGTTTTGAAGAAAATAACAAAGGCATTCTTGAAAAATATTAGAAAGCATAATTTAGAGAAATGATTACATAAAGCATTATGCCCCTTCTATTCATTTCACTTACCAATGGCACACATTTATAGCTTGGTTTTTTCAAAATATGTTACAGATAAAAACTTTAAAATATTTTAGTTTGAGTAGATGCCTCAAAATAAATCAAATGCATTTTGTCAATATTCATCTCAAGAAATTTGAATTATTTTAATTGCACACCACTATAAGAAGAGGAAAATTATATTGATTTATTCAAATATGTGTTGTGTGATCATTCAAATTACAAGTTCATTGCATGCTTTGCCACAAAGTGAAATAGCGCGATCTAAACAATAAGGCTTAGTCAGCAATAAATCAACGTAGATGGTTTTATAGATTAATATGTTTTGGTATAAAACGTATTCGAAATAGGCACTTACCATTATTCTAAAAAAATTGATGTATGGGAAAAATTTTCCAAAATCCTTGGAAGTTTATTAAGAGATCAAAGACATAATATATAATAGTGAAATGTATGACAAAACCTTCCTGACAGGGATTGATTGAAGATGATTTTCTAAAATGTATAACTCAACATTAACTGTAAAACAATCAAATTGTTATTTACCAATTTTTCAAAATTTAGTAATAAACTAGAAAAAACCTAAACTTTCTAAATCTCATTTAGCTTATAATTAATTGTGTTGATTATGGTATCTTATTAAAAGTGAGTTTTTTCATGAAAGATAACTATTAAAATTTTAGAAATGGCCAATATTAGTAATTATAATATTGAAGATCTCTTGGTCTTTAAGATTTCATGGTTTCTAGGAATTGTTGGTGTCGCAATAAGTTGCTTAGGAATTTTGCTAAATTTCTTGGCTTTCAACACGGCAGGATACTTGAAGATTCAAAACTCATCAGTGATTTTAATTAGATGTCAGACTTTGTGGGATGGGCTATCTGCAGCTCAATATGGATTTATTGGTCTTGGGAGCAGCTATGTTGGCATTAACGTATTGAATATTAATCGGTTGCTGTGTAAGGTAGGGCTACAAAATTTTGCTAAATTGTGATCTCCGTATTCAAGCTAGTTTGCAAATATATATACAAGAACACCAATTAGAAACACACACCCACATACATTGCATTAGGTTTAAAAAAATTCTCAATATATATATATATATATATATATATATATA
>CABFPE010000190.1:394128-406062 GCA_900660155.1 Hofstenia miamia
ATTTAAATGTAATGTGAGTAGAGAAGATCTCGTACTTACACCATAAGTGATTTTTGTACTTTGCAAATGCATTGAGATGTTCAGAAACAAAATAATATAACAATAATAAAACGCTTCAAAGCGTTTTTAGGTACTTAAACGCAAATTGTTAACATAGCTCCCATAAAAATTTTTTGACATGATCTTTTTAGAATTATTCTCGTGTTTTACCCATTTTATTAATCTTTACAGGTACTAGTAACAATGGTTCTCGTAGCCGCCCTAACAGCCGGTAAAAACCTCATAGCCCTTGTCTAGAGTCCTACTGGGTGTGGGGGCCGTCCGATGACCCCTTGGCGATGCCGTTGCAAAGAGGGCAGTTGTCCTCTAAAATCAGTTTTTCAAAAAAACTTCCTAAATTTGATAATTAAAGCATTAAAATTACTCAACGTGATGGACAATAAATGAAAATTGCCCATTAACCGTAGCCAACATTCTTTCTGCAGTCACTAGCATGCTCTATAACCACACAGAGAAAACTGTAATGTAACTAGTTCCATCATAATTATTGATTTTTGTAGCCTTTCAGTGTAATAAACTGTCAGTGCCGATCCATGTTTTTTGCATTAATTCATTTATGGCTGTGTACTGTAAGGCTAAAGGGTCATATGAATGGCACTCTTATTGCTTACAAAGTGCAAGCTTTATGTGTTTTCACGCACTTCTTAGTCAATCAAAAAGTCAACTTCATTTTCACCAAAAACTGTAAAATACACGAAATATATATGCTGCTGTGTTGAGTCTGATCAGCAGAGTGAATGCGAAGGCCAAGCTTCAATTGAGAGGGTTACGCCTCTCCCGTTTTGGCGAGCCAAGGCTACTAATTGTGATAACTAAGAGAGCGCCTGCTTGCTGCTAAAATAATTGACACAGCAAAGCTGCCTCAATAAGGGGCACAGCAAACGCTGACTTAGGCCTATCTCATAGGCCAGAGACAAAATAGTTATCCCTGTATGACTATCCCATGAGACGAATTCATGAAACTGGCAACAGTAGCAGTCTTGAAAACAGTGTTTCAACTGTGTCACAGTCTGTCCACCACAAATGCTAAACAGACAGGCTGGTTGGCTTCTCCAGGAGCCACCAAGAGGAGGTACTATTTGGTACTTTCGGTTTACCCCGTCAAGGTAAAAATACCACCACCCATAGTTTATTAAACGTTACATTTACTCTGAAAATATAATCTAATGATGAATGAATTATGGGATCTTAGTGGTTTGTGCCTTTAAAGGCTCTTATTTACAGAATTTATACCAATGAATCGATATTAAATGTTCAATATCACTATTACGTTATTCACTTGTATTAATTCAAAAAATACGACTTGACCTACGTTAGTGAACTTTTTCGCACAATCGCACAATGTACATAAGTGAACGTTTTTTAAATTACAGTGTATTTACAATCATATTTTATTAAGTATAAATATGGTAATTGCCACGTGCTATCGCAGCTTAAAATTTGAGAAACTCCCAGACCGGTATGACCAGAGATCAGGGGTGTCCACGGGGTTATACAGGTCACGGGTGAAATGGCTCACTAATTTTGGAAGATCACGCAGGTCGCGGGTGAGTCTGTTTTTCCGCATGACCCACGAAAATTTGACACAAAGCTAAAATTTAATTGATGTTTACCGAAAAATCATATTCTAGAAGGCGGCTCATTAAAATAATCAGTTCAAAAATTAGGTTAAATTATTCAAAGGTGAAACTAACCTAATTTAGATGTTTTTATTGACACCAAGCTCTAAAAATCAATCATGACTGCCAGGGGTGTCCGCGGGTCATACAGGTCACAGTTAGCGGCTCAGAAATGAGCAGGTCACGAGTCAAATTGCTGCGGGTCATTGAGGATCACAAGGCAAGTACAAGTCACCCGTGAACACCATTGCCAGAGACACATCTCAAAGTGATCGATTTCGCCCAAGGTAATGAAATTAAGAGTGACCAAATCTCGTTCATGATCAGCCCGGTTCCGGTCCGCTGGTAATTGCCAACTGGCTTCCATTTGTTTCTGCCAGTGAATGTTTGTAATCTGCAGTTTGAATATGCATAAAATGATTGATTTAAATATGCCGCTAGACAAACTATTATTTTTTATGAATTGCCTTCATTCTTAATGTAATTTTCACGCAAATAACTCAAATAAAGCAAGATAGTTTACAGTATACAAAATTGTTCTATATGCATTCAACAAGTTCAACTAGTAGTTTCAATACTTTAAATTGGATTAACGGTTTTGTTTGTTTAGACGTAGATGTCGAAATTACTATATCCACTGTTTAGAAAATACACATAAAAGCTTTTATAAGTTGCTATTGATACATTTTGCAAAATGATAAATATTTATGTAACAGCTTTGCTGGCATTAGATAAGAGAATGCTATAATTAATTCCTACAAACATTTCCTGTTAGCATAAATTGTATATTTTAATTTCGCTGGCATATAAATATTCAAATTAGAGATAAATTGATCCGTTAGATGGCTACAACATTTTCAAAAACGATGTTATCAATTTCTCCATATGCAATATACTTAGAAGAAAGTCTCCCATTTTTCAAAGAAAACTAAGAAGTAAATATCCCTAACATGACTGCCCTATGAGACGCAATTAGGACTCAGCAACCAGATATAGTCTTGTTAGCAGCATTTCTACTGCTCGTCGTCTGTCCACCACAAACAAACAGACGGGCTTATGTACTCTAACACGTTAAGATTACTCAGGAACTGCCACGTGGAGGCTGCCTTACTAGGACTATTTAGGCTATTGGCCTGGCTAAATTATTTTGCGTTAACAATAAAATTTAAAGTTACGAACGTGGAAAACCGCAAGCAACATTTAGGCTTAGTAAATTGAAATTAAATTTACCTATATTTATAGCGTTTGTCCTTTTCCAACCAAGTATTTGAGTAAACCAGTATTTAATAAATGTACGAGATCTTAATTTCTCTGACTCAATTGTTTCAGGTCGCAGTAGACGGTGTAAGTAAATGATGCCACGCCGTCTATCGTTCTTTGACATTATTTTACCAATTAGGGTAATTTCCATAAATAATGCTCCTTTTACACTTGCGAAACGTAATTCAGATATACTGGGGAAATTCTTCACGGAATTTTAATATTGTTTAAACATTTTCTAAAGAAATTCGTATTAAAAGATGTATGAAATTATTTGGTATATAGGCTATATTATTGGCAGTGAGTAAATGTGAAAACGATGTAATAAATTGACAGTGCATATTCAAACATTATATATACAGAAGAAAAATAACAAATTCATTTTTGGAAAGAAAGCGGGAATGCACTAATAATGCGTCTATGTAGTGTTGTTGATTTTGTGGTATTTGTCTTATGTGGTTTTAACGTTAATGCACTTCTTCAACCAAAGAAAATTTCGATTAAAGATCTTGTTATGTTAGGCGTAGACGCCATAATAAGGCCCAGAATAAATTCTAAGAAAAAATGTGAAAGTGTTTTAAGTTCATTGAACAAAATGAAGAAAAACAACAATTTCAATAAAAATTATATGCAGTTATATTTGGTAAACTTAACATGTAATGTTGTTCCAACAAAAAAACAGAAAAGAGAAATGGCACGCAAAAGAAGGCAAATTGAAAAACAGAAGAAGCAAATTAAAAGAAACAAGAGAAAGAAACGAAAGAAACGGCATTGAAGAGCTGCAATTGCGGAAGTTCATATATAGATTCGCTTTAGGATTCCTATTAATTATCTTATAAATAGAGACTTAAAAAACATATTTCAGAGAGCATATTTTAGGAGTAAAATCTTTTTATTGGCGTGCGTTTACATAACTATTTTGACACGACCAGCCGTCTCGATCTGCCCATTCCATGTTAATTATTTTTTGACATTTCATTATTGCACTAACTCCAATGATGTCTCCAATTAAATTATCATACAAGTGCATGAAGATATATTAAATGAAAAAACCCTTAAAATTATATTTTTTCATTTTAATCTTCAAGTTCGAAGTTAGTGTATTTTAACAGTAATAATTTTACAGATATTCTTATTGTGCCTTATTGAATACCTGAATTTAAAATATTATTAAAGTGTTAATTTTTGCTTCCAATTTTTATAGTTGGAAATGCGAATGAGGGTTTCGAAAAAAACTATTATAAAATGGTAACTCTTTTTAAAAATTTTCTTTCCTTCAAAAGTTTGATAACACTAAATTGGGATGGTACAATCGTGCAGTCTTAAGCAGTTCGAGGGAAGCAAGAGCTACAAAATGTATTTTATTATGCAAATTACACTTCCTTAGAACAATGTAGTCTCATGCAATACCGTCAAACCGTTTAAAATCAAAGGGGACTAGAAGCCTGAAAACTATTTTACGCAAACTCTCATATCATAGATTTCTCTAACACTTACAGAAGGTGAACTGCAATCTTGTATTTACCAATGGAGATTGAATGTGTGAAAAATGGAGGTAACTTCTTTACTTATTCATTGAATTTAACTGCGAATGCTTAGCCTGCAATAGTTAATTACAGAAGTTTGAATCGTATTAGTCTTATAGAAATTCATGATCACATAGCAGACGACCATTATTCTAATGCACGTATAAAGAGATGAACATCATTAATCTGAAACAGCCTCGGAATTTTTAATTAATTTTGTGTTCTTGAAAAATTATTGAAACGCCCATAACTCACGAACTACTAAAATATGCAAAACCAGAAAGCAATACAGGATATAGGAATCTCTCATCTTTAAATTACGCATTAAATGCGCCTGATCACAACAACGGTCACATTAAGCTTCAGGGTTAGATTACGTGATTGGTAGAATCGCACGTTTAACCACCCCAGATAATTGGCGATGTAACTGCTCTTACTACTAATTAGACAGTCTAACCGTAGCCTTAATTTGTTCCTTTGCGTGAAATATGCAGCCACTGTGAAGCAGCACGGCAACAATTACTTTGTGCACATTGCACCTTAAAGGGCTTAGATGGCCAATAAAGTGATCCAGTTGAGGTTAGTGTGCTCCAATGAATCCTAGACGTCAATAGACCTGAAAATTTGGTATTGTAAACAATGGAAACATTTAAGAAAATCCAAATTTTCAAGGAAATTAGTTAATTTTTTATGCATTCCAGGCACAGCAATACACTTTAGTACGTTCATCAATTATTGTTTCCATATTCCAAGACTTCAAAGTTGCCAAAAATGTTGTCAAAAATATGAAAAAACGATGTGTCCTACATAAAGAATCCAGCTGTTTGAAAAATGTTTCGATTTGCTTCAAAGAGTAAAATTGTCCACTGACTAACGTTTCATTTTAATTTAATTCACCTTTCATATTCAACATAATGTTTTTTATATAAATTATTTAACTTAAGCTACTCTGAAAAATCCTAAATTTTTTGTTAATGATAACGCAATTTTGCTTGAAGTTTGCCGGTCAGTAATTAGTTTTTCTATAAAATAATTATTAATAACATAATAATGTGTTAAATATGTCATGAAAATGCAAACAATAGCAGGTTTTGTCCTGTTCTTAAGTCAGGTTTCATGAAAAATATATTCTTGCAAAATTAGTTTGCATGGGGGAATCTGGCATAAAGATTCTATTTGCAGAATTTTCTTAGTAGTTTTTAAAGGTTTTTGAAAAAATTCTCTGTCTAAACAGTCTCTGACATTCCTAAGACTACATTTTTGTTTTCAATTATCAATATGCTTAATGCATTTACAGAGTCAAAACAAAACAAAATTATTTATTAATAATTACTTTTAGTAAATAGTGTTATTATATTATAAAATTCTGAATCCAATAGAAAAAATTTAAAGGTAAAACAGTAGTCATGAACTAAAATATTCCGAGCTTCAAATAAACGAAATCTTCTGTTTGCTATGATATTTTTGGTTTGACTCTGGTTTTTTAAAAAAGTTCGCAATTTGAGATATTTTCAGCTAACCCTCTACACAGACTTTTTATCAGAAACATACTGAATTGCTAATAACCTCATTCAAACCTAAAAGAATGTAATACATTTGCTGGATGTGTAATGAAAAAAGTCTTGTTTTGCAAACTTTCTAATATTTAACAGATGAATTTTAAGAAGAAAGTATTAACCATGCATTGTTTTTTGCTTTTATTGAAATTGCTTAAAATTCCAGCTTGGAGCAAATAACTTTTACATGGTTATCAAAAGAATAATTAAATTACATTCTTATTTCTTGTCGGCATGAACAAATAAAATTCCAGGCTTTTGTAAAATATCATTTATGAATTAGTAACTTAATAATTTTGACGTGTTTTTTTTAAAAAGTACAGTAATGATAATAATAATTATGTAACAATTAGTCCTACAACATACCGAAAAGCTGACAAATTTAGGAAGCAAACAAAATCTTAGTGACATCGGAATACAAAAAATTAATTAAAAACCTAGTCTCATGGGATTTACAATGCTAGATTAGCCCACAGTCAGAGCGAAAACCTCACCATGTAGGGTTGTTGTCGCAACTCTGCCTGCAAGGCATCAAGGCGAGCTTCACAGAAACGGCGCTGAGAAATCTGCTCGGAAAGGGCTTCTCTGAGCTGTTCAACTTCGGCTGTTGGTAACTCTGGAGGTGGTGACAGTGGCTTATATGAAATAAACGGGTACGACAGGGTAGCAGGAGTAGGAGTCTCTTGCAGAAAACTTTGGAGGGGGTAGACATGACAGAAACAGGTTTGGTGGGGGTAGGAGTGGGTAAAGCAACAATAGAATTAAATCCAGCGGTGCGAGGGACAGCGTCCAAGCTGCCAGCGCTCACAAAGGGGAAACCCTGAGTGGGAGTCCCATTATGAGAAATAGAAAAATCCATATCCATGAGAACAAGTAAAAGTAAACAGGTAAACGTAGAGTAAGAGAAAAGGTTCCAAAACTAATTCCAATAATGTAGGAGAAACATCCAACTGTGTAGGAGAAACAAAAGCACTTGACAGATGGTAGCGAGGCATATGTACAACAATCATTCCAAATTCTAGAATAACGAGACAACGCCAATATGGCACTGAGAACGGAAGAATAGAATCGAGGCTCGGTAACAGCATCAGATCGCAGAATTGAAAATGTAGAATTACGTATAAGGTGAAGTTGTACATCGCGGTCAGGGAAATCCATCCCAGCTGACTCACACCCAGTAGAAAAACGAAACCAAATACAATAAGAAAACACTAGAACAGTTCTGTATCACGTCAGGGTCACCANAGGGCTTAAATATGTTGCCTGTCATCAAGCGCATTTCAATTGCATGGAATCGTGTTCACCAAGAGTAAACAGGTAAACGTAGAGTAAGAGAAAAGGTTCCAAAACTAATTCCAATAATGTAGGAGAAACATCCAACTGTGTAGGAGAAACAAAAGCACTTGACAGATGGTAGCGAGGCATATGTACAACAATCATTCCAAATTCTAGAATAACGAGACAACGCCAATATGGCACTGAGAACGGAAGAATAGAATCGAGGCTCGGTAACAGCATCAGATCGCAGAATTGAAAATGTAGAATTACGTATAAGGTGAAGTTGTACATCGCGGTCAGGGAAATCCATCCCAGCTGACTCACACCCAGTAGAAAAACGAAACCAAATACAATAAGAAAACACTAGAACAGTTCTGTATCACGTCAGGGTCACCATGTAGAATCGCGGGGTGCGTCTAGCAGCTTGAGCAGTACAAGGTTGCAAAGAATTACCATCACCAAGAGCAGCCTGTACTCTAACAAAACAAATGAAGATTGGTAGTTTGCTAATTTCACTGTAGTAGTAAAAGAGGCCAAGACTTTGTGCCACTTTTTTCTGATTNTTTTTAGTTTTACTTTCCCACATTACCTTACATTTTTTTAGTTTTACTTTCCCACATTAACTTACTTTACATGTATTACTTTCACACATTAACTTACTTTTTAGTTTTACTTTCCCACATTAACTTACTTTACATGTATTACTTTCACACATTAACTTACTTTTTAGTTTTACTTTCCCACATTAACTTACTTTACATGTATTACTTTCCCACATTAACTTACTAACAAATGAAGATTGGTAGTTTGCTAATTTCACTGTAGTAGTAAAAGAGGCCAAGACTTTGTGCCACTTTTTTCTGATTGGTCGAGAGGTGGCGGCAATGCCGTTCCACTTTTTTCTGATTGGTCGAGAGGGGCAGTCCAGCCTGTTACACTTTTTTCTGATTGGTTGAGAGGGGTGGTCTTTGACCTGAGACGCCGTGGATATTGCCAATGGTGTTGTACTGACATCATGGAAGTCATGTACTTTTACTAGTTCTTGTGTTATTTATGTGATCTAATTTAGTTTTACATTTTTTAGTTTTACTTTCCCTTGCTTATACAGTACATCCTCAATTATCTGTTGATCAATTTTCCGAACCTTGATTATCTGAACACAACTAGTTTAAAGACAAGAAACAGACATATATGTATGTTATGTAGATTATAACAACACTGTGCCTTGTCTTTTCTTTCCCTCTCGCAACACATCTGTTACTCACTCTCTCTCACCCACTCGGCAGAATAAATGGCTAATATGTAGCCAATCAGAGAGAGGCAGCAATACTAATCAATGTGCATATAACGTTTGTTTTACATACGTAATTATTCATGCGTTCATAATCCCTGTGTTGTATTATCAAGTGTACCTCTTTAGTTCACATTGCTATTTCTATGTCTGGAAATCGAAAATGCAAAGTGCTGACAATTGAAGAGAAGATGAAAGTGTGTGAACTTCTTCATACGCAAACCAGTTACACTGAAATTTCAAATAAGTTTGGCATTGGAAAGTCGACAATTACAGACATAAAAAAACAAGAAGAGAAACTTGTGGATTTCAAATCAAAGAAGGCTCAGCTCAGAATACCAAATGCCACAAAGAAGTCCAAATGTTTGAAGTCTGCTGAAAACAACAAGCTTGATCATGCCCTCTACATTTGGTTTCACCAAAAAAGGGAAATAAATGTACCCGTCTCAGGACCAATTCTCCTCGAAAAGGCCAGCAAATTCTACAAACGTCTTTATCTTAATTCAGAAAAACCGTTCTCTGCCAGCACGGGTTATCAATGGAGATTTTGTAAGTGCTATGGAATCCGCAATTTGTCTATTGCAGGAGAAAAGCTAAGAGTGGATTACAATTCTGCCAAAGAATTCCAAGACAATTTTCCGGAACTGATAGATGGCTACGATCTGAACCAAGTCTTCAATTGTGATGAAACCGGCCTTTGCTACCGTCTTTTACTGAAAAAAACTCTCGCATCTGCTGATGAGATAAAGGCTGATGGTGGGAAGAAAGCAAAAGATCGCATCACTGTGAACACATGCTCCAACATCACTGGCACAATTAAACTACCCTTGCTATTCATTGGAAAATCAAAACAGCCATGATGCTTCAGTGGCATAAATGTGAGCCAACTTCCCATTGTGTACCGCAACCAGAAGAATGCCTGGGTCAACAGCAGCATTTTTCACAAGTGGTTCCATGACATCTTTGCACCTTACATATGACAAAGATTTGTGAGTATGGAACTTGAGCCAAAAGCACTGCTGATTTTGGACAACTGCTCTGTGCATCCAGAGGTTTCAGAACTCACTACTGCTGATGGTATGATCACATCCACATTTTTGCCAGCTAATGTGACGTCATTGATTCAACCAATGGATGAAGGAGTCCTAGAGGCCATGAAACGCATTTAAAGAAAAGAACTTCTGCGTGATTTGATCAGCAAGAATGACGCTGAAATGATTCCGTTTCTAAAGGGCTTAAATATGTTGCCTGTCATCAAGCGCATTTCAATTGCATGGAATCGTGTTCACCAAGAAACAATATGGAAATGTTGGCAGAAGTTAGTCCCAATTCCAGAGGACAGTGATGAAGACATAAACCCAGCCTAGGCTGCTAATTCTGATCAGGAGTTCATCGATGGACTTAGTTAAGTAAACATTGATGTGATGACAGAAGACATTGCTGACTGGTTTGATTTAGATGGTTGAGGTTACTAACATTTAAGTGAAAATGGAATCATTATGTTCGTCTCAACTACAGAGGTTAACAAAACAGAAAGTGAAGATGTTGAAGCGGTAAAAATTTGTCCCATATCCCATGCCGCCGCATTGCAAGCATTTGACAAGTGTCTTACCTGGCTTCACTACCAAAAGGAGTCCAATCATGTCAACACTGCAATGATCCTTCAGTTGTGGGAACTCAAGTGTGAGTCTGCTCAAAAGCAATTGACTATTGATTCTTTTTTTGTTAAAAAATAGTGTACAACATGAAAATACATAAATAAAACTTCTCTCTGGACTCTTGCTTTCTTCCTGTGTTCAATTTCAACTTAAGGGCAGAATAGTTTTTGACTTCCTCAGTTATCCAAATTTTTGCCTTATCTGAACCTCCAAAAAAAATTTTCAGTTCACCCTGTTCAGATAATCGAGGA
The DNA here is from genome assembly GCA_900660155.1 of Hofstenia miamia. Classification (NCBI taxonomy): domain Eukaryota; kingdom Metazoa; phylum Xenacoelomorpha; order Acoela; family Hofsteniidae; genus Hofstenia; species Hofstenia miamia. The sequence continues at coordinate 404,628 of CABFPE010000190.1, forward strand.
TGTACTGTATTGCTCATACATATCATACTATTAAATTTGTCTATCAGGCTAGTTTATCATCATTGTTGTTGGGGGAATTCTGTAGGAAACAAATGCAATGTGCATTTACACATTATGAATTTCAAACAGTAGCATCTAAATTAATGGTTAATATACAAGTCAAACAAGATGACATTCACAATATAAAACACATGACAATTAAATGTTTAAGCAAATTCAATTAAAAATTAACAAACAAACGACGTTTCTATAAAGTCTATAATAAATTTAACATCAAACAGTAAATTCACAGCAATTTATTAAAATAAAATTATGTTTTTAAAAGAAATATCTGTAAAACTAACTAGAGATAATATTGCACAAAAGCATTAAGAATCAAAAACAATATCTGAGATTTAATCTTGCAGAGTAGTTGTCTTTGTTTTATAAATGTGAAATCCTATTATTCTGCTCTATGTAAGTTGTATGCTTTCATAGTGTCAACATAGTTTATCTATGGCCATTGTTTGACTGCCAGAATATAAACAACTATAAACACAGTAAAATTCCATTATACCCCTGTGTGTACAATCTCTCTACAGACAATGTGTAATTTGTTATCTATTGTTCAAATGTCAAAAATGTATCCATTCATAGAGATTCATATCTACCAAACATGAAATCCAAATCAATTTAACAATTAATTAAAACATTTTCAAATCAAATAAAACTAGAATTTTTTCACAAGTTGGAAAACAATCTCAAAAATGATAATAAAGTAAAATGTCTCTGGTAAAAATGAAAAAAATATTTTTTCAATACGTTTTTCTTGTTGAATTCAAGAATAAAATATTTGCAAGTAGGAATTTTTATATGAAACATTTCAAGATTGTTGATAACATGGTTTGTTATTAGTGCCTTAAATTGGTTGTTATCATTTATTGATACACATATATACAAAACATTTAAAAATATTTATTTTATATTATAAGAAATTGCTTACATTTTAAAATTTTATTGGCATCTTTTATATTAAGAATAAATACCCTGTATATGACTTTTCCACATTTGTCGACTTACATTCTTTTTCCAACATTTTTTCACATTTGTGACTTACATTCCATTTCTGACGTTTTTTCACATTTGTCACTTACATTCCTTTTCTAAAGTTTTTTCATATTTGTGACTTACATTTCTTTTATGACGTTTTTTTTTACTTACATTAAAAAACTCTTCCTCAACAATGACATGGGAATTGGGAACAGTTCAATTGCAAAACATATTGTATTACAGTTTAGTAAATAGAAAATGTATAGTTTTGCTTTCACTCTTTTTTCTAAATGTACTAGTTTTATGTTAATATGTTTGATAAATTATTACATTTCATAAACATTGGTTTTAATATAAAACACTTAAACTCCTACATTTTCTTTGTAAATAGGTAAAAATTGATAGT
>CABFPE010000190.1:421852-436961 GCA_900660155.1 Hofstenia miamia
AATATATATATATATATATATATATATATATACATGTTTCGAGTGCATCCACTCATCGTCAGTACAAAATAACTAAAATAATATGATGCTAAGTACAAATTTTATGATATTAAAATTGTAATTCGTATATCTTATACGATATTTAGTCTTTGACTTAATTGTTTATTTAATAGATTCTCCTTACTTTCTTTTATGAATATAGCTTCTCTGAAATTCTGTATTCCAATTGTCTTTTCTTCTCCCTATGTATGAACTTTCACATTCATCACATTTATAATTAAATACGCATGAGGAAGCAATAAGATCTACGAATTACAACTTTAATATCATAAAATATGTATTAAGCACCATATTATTTTAATTATTTTGTACTGACAATGAGTGGAGACCCTCGAAACATGTATTATATAAAATATTTCTTATTTTTACAATGAAACGTTTAAGCAGACTTTGTACTATTTATATATATATATATATATATATATATATTAAATGATATTTTGCTAAGACTTAGCATATTATGAAAGATTTATTCAGCAAACATGTTTCGCTACATACGTATAGCTTCGTCAGTGCATATAGAGTATAGAGGGAAAGTTTAGAAAAGTTTAAGAATGCTAACATGGTTTAATTGTCTATTTAAAAGTTTTTTACGTTGTTGTTTTATTAATAATGCTTCAGTGATCTTGGTATGTTTGTTCTTTGTTAATATTTTAAAATGATCTTTTGTTGCTTGGTGATGATGTAAGTAAATTTCGGATGTTTTTGAAAAATTTCTATTTCATAGCGTTAAGATATGACAAGTCTATAGTTGTTATAATATGACGCAAAATTAGAATATATATATATATATATATATATATATATATATATATATATATATATGTATATTAGTTCATTAAATTGATGGTTATTCATTTAAAGAAACTCTAAAATGTATTTGAAAACAACAATCCCATATTAATTTAGATCACGAGTAAATTTTATATTAAAATTTGGGTTTTTAAGTGAGTAACTTACTATAACTTCAAAATTTAATAATCACTTATATATACACGTTTTTTAGCGATGTCAGACATCGATGAATTGCTGGGAGATCTAGATACGCTAGATAATCCAACATTATCAAAACGTCCGTCAACAACCCCTGTGCAAAAAGATGTCAAATTCAGTGCAGATACTTCAAACCGCCCAAAATCATCAGCAGCTTCAAGTGGGTTTGGCTTAACTGGTGACGATTTCTGGGGGAGTAGTGATGAGGAGAGTGGGTTTTTAAACAACATACGAACTTCATTGGCATCTACTGCTCCTTCGAATATTGCATCAACTACCACTTCACATTCAAATGCATCACCTGTGGTGCATAAGAAAAAAGAACCTATTCAATGGGACGATGATGAAGATGGAGCTGATATTCTGGGTTCTTTAGGTCTAAATGAAAATACGTCTAAGCACAAAAAGACATCTAGTTTTGATAGTCTTTCAAGCTTGAGTCCAAAACCTGCAAAAACTGAAGCATCCGTTCCTTCTTCAAAAACCACTACCAGTGGGTATATTGCTTCTCGGAGACCTCCAACAGGAGATAAAAAACTTGAAATTGATAGCGAATCTCAAATTAGTGGGTATACACCAACTTCGCGTAGAGTAAAATCGACCGGGGGCAGTGTTACGAAAAGATCTTTGAATTCAGGTGAATCTAATGCGCCACGTAAAGATATTTTATCAGATTTATTGGCAGACAAATCCCCAAGCTCAAATGTTAATGAAAGTGGAGTTGCGAGCTGGCTCGGTGGTCAAAAACAAGAAAAATCTATCGATTGGATGCAAATGACTCAGAAGCAATCGGAAAATAAACGAAAGTTTTCCTTAGATTCAGACAACATATTATTGAAATCGGAGCCTACTTTACAACTCCCTTCCCAAAATAGCAAAATAATTCCTTCTAATATTGAAAATAAGTCTGAAGATAAATCCGATCGACTTCTCAAATCCACAAGCTCACATGATATTCATGATCATTCTCCAATTAAAAATATTGCCCCAGAAATTTCCATTACCAATTTTGAAACTCATCAAGCTCAACAGGTTGCACATGCTTTTTCCAAAGCTTCACATGTTTCAAGGAGAACTGAGGAGCCTTTGATGAAAACTTTTGAAAATGAGCAATTATCACATTCTTTAGAATTAGTACATCAACGGCATAAGGAAGAACTAACTCATATGGAAAATACGTTTAAAATGCGTACAAAACTTTTAGAAGAAACCTATGAAGATAGAATAAAACGCTTGCAAGAATCCAATGAAGACCTCGTAAAAAATTATTCAAATAGAGCAAAGCAATGGGAAGAAGAACGTGCTGATTTAGTTCGGAGTCATCACAGACGTCTTATGGAGTTAAGTGAAGATCAACGAGCTGAAATGGGACGTCTTCAAAACCTGCAAAAGACTATGATGGACGAGTTAGTTGCAACACATGAAATCGAAATCCGTCGTATTGAAGATAGTAAGCAAAAGGAAATCGATGCCATTTCCGCGGCATCGTTAAGAATGAAGTCTGTTAATGTTGCAGTTGATTCTATTGAACGTAATTCTCGTGATATTCAAGAAATCAATGCTCGTGTAGATGCTAAAAATAATGCAAATATTGACGCACGCCTTCTGGAGTTGAAGTTACGTGAACAGGATTTGAAGCATAGTGAAGAGAAAGCACATGCTACTATGCTTGAGGCTGAGCGCGATCGTGCCTCAATGCAAGACTTAATTGTTAAGTTAGAATTGCGTTTGAGGGAGCAGCAACAATTATCAGAAAAGGACCGATGGAAGTTAATTCAAGAGCAAAATATGCTTAGTGTTCGTGAAAAAGGGTTAATTTCTGAACGTGAAAATTTATTGTCAAAAATTTCTGAAGAGCGTGCGCAACTAGAACGGGAGCGGCGTTTGTTTTATGATGAGCAAAAGAACTCAATGGAGCAAATTAATGAAGAGCGGCGCAGACTTACTATTGAGCGTTTGCAAGTCGAAAGTGCACAAAAAACCTATAATGCCCGTGAACGTATTGAAGCTGCTAGAGGTGCTGCAGTTGAAGCTGAAATCGAGGGTAGTTTGCGAGCGATTGCACGTGAGCAAGAAACGCTAGCTCAATCTCGTGCCGATTTAAAGCATGAAAGTGATCACCTTGCCAAAATGAAAGCTGAGTTTGCAAATGAGAAGGAAGAAATTAAAATAGAACAAACCAAGTTGGCGTCTGCGAACTTAGAATTAAAGAAGCTGTCACTTGAACTAGAAACTCTAAAAACAGACTCTCATCAAAAGTTTCAAGAGGGTGATCGAGCTCTTGGAACAGCACGTGCAATTGAGAAGGAGCAAGTTTCACGTTTGGAAGCTCTGCGAAATCAAGAGGTGATGCTTCGAGACAGTGAACGGGCGTTGAGTGATGAGCGGTTGGCTTTAGCTCGGGAACGTAAGCAGTTGCAAATAGCATGCAGTGAACTAGTTTGTTCGAAATGTGGTGGTAAGATCACTGAAATCCCACCAGAATCTTTATTTCAAGTGGCTACAAGAAATGTAAGTAATTTCATTCATAGTGATTTTCCAAGAAAGTCAATCGATAGTAAGTTAGTTGATTCGGGTTACACTACACCCAGCAGCCGTTGGCAACCACAGTCCGAAGAGTCATCGAATTTCCGACAAGCACTAGAGATAGAAATGTTGATAAAGGACATGAGAAATAGTGCTGAGAAGGATGAAGAATATCTAGCTCAGGAATCCAATTTTCTCACATCTTTGCGTTCTTCGTATTCTTCTATATATGATTAAATTCATCATTGAATTACATTATTTGTAGATTGTAGATATATAGAAAATTTTGTATTTGAAGATTCCCCAGTCAGTTAGTATTTGTAAATTTATTAAATTATTCCGATCGTTTTTTTGTGTTAGATTATCAAAATTTATTTAACTCTACACTACCCATTGTAGATCTAAAGGCGCAAACCGTTTTGTGCACATTTACGAACAGTCTTTACCAAGCCTATTAAGAAATTTAGGAATTCTGGAATTTTGACATATTTATGGGTAAGTGTACTTTCCTGTTATGGGGAAAATTTGTGATAATAATTATTCCTGGGTTTCAAGTTGATGCAGACATTGAAAATCGATTTTCGCAAAAAAACATTCAAATTCTTTCTACGCCAAATCCGCGGCAGCAAAACTAACATTGACTACTTTGTTTTCTGTCAATAGACTACCCAAGTCCCTTGTGGGTTAGCTCAAAATCAGAAGAGGAGACGATTTTAGATATCTTTATTATTTTCATTTATATGAAAATTTAAAAAAATTATTATAGATATACCATCGCAAATTGTGAAAATTTCCTGTGTCTTTTAAGACTGAAATTGTTATAAATAATCCTATTGTTTTAAATATGGGATATTGACTATGGAAACATGCAGTTAAGTTGAGAATTTTATTAGATGCATATTAGGGTAACACTTAATTCATTTCTAGATTACAAAATTTCACTACGCTTCTCATATTTAATTTGTATTTTAAAAAAGTATTCTAAAAAATAGTTTAATGATCATACTATTACACTATTGAACAGGATATTTTTTGCATCAATCCAATTGGCAAATATTTTACAGAGATTTCTATATTTACTCTTTTTTATCACAGTTGTAGAATAAATTCTGTCCACTTTAAAAAAAATATCTAACAAACTTAGATACGAACCAGTTTTATAATTTATTAGTATACGCACCAGGGTTGTATTGTACTTGGAACTGTTTTTGAGTTCGTTGTCATATGGCAACATCATGCAAATTATTTCGCTTGAAAATAAAGTATAGATTATAACATTTGGTTAATTTTAAAAAAATGCATTTACTGAAAAATTGCATAGAAATAATAGAAGAATGAGCACTAGAATGCAATTTAAATTGTGTGAAAATCGTTGTAGCAGTTTTTTTCTTGTTAGACATAAAAATACTTCACGCTCACAAACGAAATTTCAGGGGTTATTTCTCTCAAATGTCATGATTTAGCAGGAATATCTACTGCAGATTAAATTCTAAAAATCGCTTAACGTAAATGTATTTATTATGCTCCAAATCTACAAGACCAGCAATATCTGTGCCTTCATCCTGCAATAGAATAGTGAAATCAAATTCGAAATTCTACATAATAATTTCAACATATAATTGCAGGGGCCTTCATTTTGCAGTGTTGCCAACTGAAAACAAACCTATTTTGGCTAATTAAATGCAGTTATTTAATAAACAATTTATCAACAAGGTTTTATTCCCATATAATTTTATGAAGAGTTGCTTGAATTCAACGTTATGATAGCTATAGTTGAAATCTAATTCTGAGGTAATCATTGAAGCACTGAGAAATTTTATTTGAAATACAGCTTTCGCTGCTACAGAATGTATTTATAGCAACATCGGGTAATACTGCGAGTGGGCAATTGCGATAAGAGTTTGTTGTGTATTGTATGTGGAGTTAATTGCTCAAGAGTAATTACAATTCTTCAGTGTATTGCCATAGCAAGGACTTTCAAATCAAATTCAAACTTTCAAATAAATTTTTGCAAAAATTTCAAACCTTCAAATCAAATTTTACAAAATTCACATTTCAAACCAATCTTTGAAGGCAAAATTTACAAATCAACACTATTAAATTTCCCAAATATTATTTTATGATACATTTTTAAATATAGAATACACTTGGAATTATTGTTAATATTTGGAAATTGAGATCTCTGACAGGCATTAATAAATGGCTTTGTAAATTCATTCATTTGATTTTGGGACTCCTTCCTGTAGCATGTTTGATAATAAAGCCAACAGTGAACGCACTTTGCAAACTTTTTGAGGGTGACTATCATGACCACATGCATGTTGCTCTGTTTTCTTGATTTATCTGGAATAATTAATTAAGCAATTTTAACATTCTTAAAAGTCACAGGGGCATTTACTACATATGTCTCTATGCAATAAGCATAATAATCATATTTTCTTTCTATATAAGCAATATATTATGTAGGCTAAAATTATGTTCTACTATATATACTCCATATTGCTACAAAAATCGGCAATCGGTGGTTTTTAGCCTACATCATTGCTATATGTATATTTAACTACACATTAGTCTAATAAATATACATTTTTTGTAAGTAAAAATTATTTCTAAGAAATGACAAACTTGAAAACAAAGTTTCAAATTAATCTTTGAATTTAATAATATTCAAATTTTCAAATCAAAGTTTGAAAGGTATTCTAATAGCAAACTTCATTTTCATCAAACTTTAAAAGCCCTGGCCATAGGGCGACGCTATGTATGTTCATTTCAGAGTTTTTCCTATTAAATGTATCAGTCAAAGAAACCGCTTGTTTGGGGATGCCTTGAGTGCAAGTATAAGAGGCCAAAATATACAGTTTTTCCAAAAAGTGAATGAAGAAATATAACATTAACTTTTTTTACCTTAAAATGTTTATACTAATACAAAAAATTGTCTTCAAGCAGAACAATATTCTGAAATTTAAAAACTTAAACCAACCACATGCTGAAAATATTTTCCATTTACGTCAACAATAGCCATTAATATAGAAATCATATTTGCTATTGCCGGTTGGAGTATCATCTTTGTTCTTGATTAAATCTTTGGTCTTTTTGCTTGTAAAGGCTATTCTTTTTTGTGCGTTCGACTTTTATTTTTTAAATGCGATGTTTGATATATTTACATGATGCTTCACAATATATGGTAATTTCCAATATATATATTCTTCTTTTTGTAGATCTTCTTCAATATTTGTTGGTATTAAAATTTTATCTATTGTTTTTTATATAATTTAATCGAGTATCCATTTTTTACAAAAATTTTAGAAATTATGTTCAATGCTTTGGTTACTTTTTATGTATCAAAAAAATTCTATTGTCTCTATGAAGGATGTTAAGAATGGCTGAAAACTTGTCTTTTTTTAAATAATAATAATATTTATTTTTAAAATCCTCTGTATATATAATCACTATACAAATAAAGTGATAAGCACTTATTAAGATTTTAAAAATAGTTTTTTTATGGTTCAATGACTAAGCTTGGTTGTTGGGATTGATTGAGTTCTTTGGTAGTTTAGATAGTTGATTTTTTATGGTTTCAAATACATTTTTACATTTTTCATTTCTTTTAAAGCCTTTAATTTTTCTTCTTTCAATTGAGGTGGTAATTCATTCCATAAGTGAATACAAAAATTAGCAAAATGAGTTCTTCATCATATTTTTCTTAAATTTAAGTTTTCTATAAAAATTTGTTCTTAAATTTATTTTAGATGGTATTTTGTTTCTTGCCTTCAATTTGAATAATTCTTCTAGAGATCTTATTTTTTGTAGAAATTCTAATGAAAATAAGTAGTTATCTTCTTTGATTGTGCTTGATTTCTTCTTTCACTGATGGTATTGATACTCCAATTGAAAATTCTTTCTAGTTTGATCTTCATTCTTTTATTGAGAGTTGTTAGTAAACAGGCTGAATATAAGTAATGAGGCAATATATAGGATTTTATTAGAGCTCCTAAACTTTCAGGTGACTTAATAGCTGAACCAATATGCTACATTTTAAATAATTGTCTAAGACACTCCTTTTTCCAAACGAATTAAAATTGACAAATATAACGCCATTATTTAAAAGAAATGATCCCGAAAATTGCGAATACATGTATTATAGACCCATTTCGATCACTTCTATAATCAGGAAAATTTTTGAACGTATTCTTTTTAATCAAATTAACGAGCATCTTTGTAAACATGATCTCAACTCCAAAACACAATATGGTTTTCGTAAAGGTATTTCTACGAGCGACGCTTTAATACAAGCTACAGACAAATGGCGATCAACAATAAATGATAATGAATATTCAGAAATTGCTTGCTTAGACCTCTCGAAAGCTTTCGATTCCATATACCGCAGTATTTTACTACAAAAAGTTAAATTTCTAGGTTTTTCTAATGACAGCATAGGTCTAATCTCCAGTTACATATACAATCGCATGCAAAGAGTTAAAATTAATGAATCTTTTTCAGATTGGGTATGCACTAAAAATGGGGTTCCTCAGGGTACAATTTTGGGTCCCTTATTATTTAATATTTACATAAATGATTTGTCCGAGCAAGTAACATGTGACGTTATACAATAGCAGATGACACAATATTATTTTATTCTAATAAATTTCCCGAAAAAACAGTTCAAACTCTCGAAACAAACTGTGCTTCTACTGCTAAATATTTTGCTTCTATAAAACTAGGAGTAAATCCACTAAAAACTCAATTCTGTATTGTTAAATCAAAAACTAAATCTACTGATACTTCAAATTACAAACTTAATTTCAACGGCATTCAAATAAAACAGGTTGAGTCTTTTAAATGCCTAGGAATAATTTTTGACATAAATCTAAATTTTGAAGTGCAACTAAATCATGTTATTAGAAAAATGGCCATATCGATTAAAGCAATTAACTTAATTTCTCAAAAACTTCCAACTAAAGCAAAAATCCAATTAATATATGCTCTAATATTAAGTCATTTTAACTATGCCAATATACTCTACATAGATATTAACCAAAAAATTCTCAGGAAATTCCAAGTGCAACTAAATTGGGCTATCAAAGTAGCAGTAAATAATCATAGCTTTAATAAGAATAATGAACATAGAAAAATTTCAAAATTATTTCTACATCCGCGATGTTACATCCATATAAATGTCTTGACGACGTTCTTTAAAATAGTTAACAATATTTTCCCATATTACAAAAATCACTTTCTTGCTGCAAAATTAGTCAATAAACAAAATAAAAGAACACACATAATTGAACCTATTAGGTATAAGAAGCGAATAATGAAAAATTTGTTTCTAAACGCAGCGATAAATATGTGGAATGAATTACCAAAATATATTAAGCAAATATGTAGATTAAAAAATTTAAAATGGATATTAAAAAATATTTATAATATAAATAAACTAAAATGGCGAGGTTATAAATTTTATAATCCTGATTACTCTATTAATAGCAAATAGCAATCGTCATAGCCCAAGTTCGTTTTTTCTTTTTTTGTTTAGTTTTGTATTACTTTCTTGACGCTTTCAGAATTTGTTATCAGTATTTCTATTTATTGTTAAAACAATTTCTGAATATAGATTTTTCTTCTTCTTATGTATAGGTATGAAGTTTTGAATTTTAGTTAATTTTTGGATTCCTTGTATCATTTTCTGCATTATTTTGTTGACTTCAATTTCAAATGTTAACTTATTGTCAAAGAGTATTCCTAAGTCTTTAATTTTTGTCTCTTCTTGTATAATATTATTGTTTATTTTAACATTAATTTTTCAGTCTTGTTAGAAACATTTAATACCATAAATCTAGTCTTTTCAACATTCAATTTCATTTTATTTTTTTCAAAGTATAATATTGCAGTTTGTAGTGCGCTTAATAAATCACAATGGTTGGTTGAATACAGCAGGGAGTCATCAGCATACTGGACACATTTTATGTTTTCATTAAAATTGATGTCATTAACATAAAGATTGAATATTAATGGCTCTAGAACTGAGCCTTGAGGTATTTCTTTATTAATTATTAGTTTATTAGAGATTTCATTGTTTACTTTTATATATTGTTGTCTATTAGATAAATATGAGGTTGACAATTTAGTTGCATATTCATTAAAGTTGTATACCTATATGTTTTAATTAGTATTTCATGATCAATTGAATTAAATGCTTTAGATAGATCTAATGATAAGACGTAAATACTATCTCCTTTATCTATGTGATTTCTCCAATCGTCTAAAACAAAAATTAATGCATTATTCGTAGACATATTCTTTCTAAATCCAAATTATAAATATCGCATTATTTGATATTTTTCGAAATATTCATTAATTTGGTTATATAAAATTCCTTCGAATTATTTGCTTATAATTGACGGAACTGATATTGGTCTGTAATTAGTAGCTTCATCCATCAGTGTCACCTTTTTGTATATAGGTATTATTTCTGCAATTTTTCATTACTCTGGATAAGCAAATTCATTAATGCATTGATTTAATATGTCGCATAGTGGTCTACTCATGATTTTCATTACTTCTTTTATAAACCATACTGGTGTTTTGCTTGCTCCCTGAGACTTTTGAATGACAGTGTGAGTTAGCCGGTATGTATCAGTTTGTATTTGTTGGTTTTTGAAGCCAATAGTTCTTGTTATGCAAACATCTAACAAATTTAATTGATTATTATCTTCTTCTTCTTTAATGAATTTTAGTGATTTGTGCTGATCGTTTAAATAGTTGAGGAATTCGGTAATGTTATCATTTTCTTCAAATAAATCAAAACAATCATCGACATAGTGACAGTGAAGTAATGGTTTAACTCCTGTGTTTTCTAAGAATTTGCTTTCAATCATGTCAATTGCAAATGCTGCCATGAGACATCCCGATGGTGATTCCATAGCAACATCATCGATTTGCTTGTATGGTGTTTTATTGAAAGTAAAAACAGTATTGCAGCATGCCAATGTAATTAGTTCTGCAAGGGTTTGATGGCCAATCAATTTTCCTTCAATTTCAATTCCTTCTCTTAGTAAAATATTTAGGACAGTTGATATTGCCATATTTAGTGGAATATTTGTGAACAAAGATACTACATCAAAACTTACCATCATAGTTTTATCAGAATTCAAATTCTTGTCAACTTCTTTAAGTTTTCTAATGAAATCAAATGCATGAAAAACATTGTATTACTTAGGAATATATTGTTTTGCAGCATAGTCAAACATCTTTGCTAACTTATAATTATAGAAATTTATAAATTTTAATATTGGTCGAAATGGTGGTTTCTCTTTTTTTATGAACTTTTGCTAAACCATAAAGTTTTGCTGGCTGTGACCCATAACATTTAACGCTTTTATATTGTTTTTCATTAATTTGATTTAGAATTTTAAGATTGCGAAGGTCTGAATTAAATTTATCTTCAAGATATATGAATGGATTTTTGGTTCTTAATCTACTTTCATATTCCGTAAACTTTGATTTATCAGAGAGAATATGGTTTATGTTTTGTAAATAGTAGTAATAATTAACAATAACAAAACCATTTCCTTTGTCAAATTTTGAGTTGTATATACTTTTATCTTGAAACAAATCTTTTAGGGCTTTTAACATTTCATAAACATGATTCTGTAGCCGATGTTTTTTCTTCAGATATTTACTTAATAATAATAGACTTTTAATTTTCATTCTTCTTCCAATTTGGAGTTAAAATTGTTTTTGGATTTAAAATTGTTTTTTGATTTAAGATTACAGAAAAATATTTCAGTATCTGTTTTTGTTTTAATTTCATCAACGTTCGTGGGCCAACTCAGTGATGGTCCATAGCTTAATGCTTTAATTTAAGTTTTGATAATTTTCTACTTGATAAGTTAATTACGTGGTTTCTGATAGAGAATTTATTATCGTTTTCACTTATTGACGTGATTTCAGCATATATATACATGGAAGAAGCCAAAGTCAAATTTTGCAATAATTTACGGCCGCTATTCTTTTACTCCTTCATGAACGTGGCCGGCCAAAAATCAGTGGAAGAGGGTGTGTAAAATGTGGATATTTAAATAGTAAATAAACATTTTTTTACCAATTTTTTATTACTTAACTGTAAAATTTAAATATGATGACCTGGTCTTGAGTTTACATGCTTAGTTATCCACGAAAATCTCCAACGGTGCCACTAACAAATCGGATTGGCGTCAATCTGCGTGAATTTTGATGGGTATTGCACGAAAAATCTTGGCATTCCCTGGAGTGCTGCATCTTGTGAGAGACTATGCTTTGCTTCTGGATTGCCATTAAATGCCTGAATTCCAGCATCTCTGTGACGATGTTTAGATATCAAATCTTTCATGGATTTTGTAGAATAATGCAATATTTTAATTTTTCACTAGCTTTATAAATATCGTGCAGATGCTGCTTAGAAATTTGTGATTTTACGCTGCGACCAAAAATATATTGGTGTAGAACTCTACTTAGGATACTTAATTTGCAATATTATAATTATTATTGTAGACCTAACTTCTGCTTAGCTTCACAAATTAACCCACACTGCTTAACGTATGCTAAGAGTCACACACTATTTCGTCTAAATTTTCACACAATTTTTTCCAGCCTCTTAAGAAATTTGTAAATTCTGTATTTGGCCACATTTGAGAGTAAGTCTGCTTCCCTGTTATAGTGAAAAATTGAGACAAAAATAATTAAGACATAGAGTCACAATTTCCTAAATTAATTAAATGAAATTTGAAATCTTAATAAAAATAATTTCAAAAACTTCTCCAATTCAGCTTCTGTTCAATGGTTTTTAAATTGCGAAAATCAATGTCACTCTTTGTTTGTTTTCTGGATAAGTATTTTTTATCTCTGTTTAAATAACATGTTCCATTTAATCACTTTATCAAACAAGGTTTATTGGTCATTTCTAGCTTTTATTTAATCTGAGTAGGTCAATAATACATACTATAGAAAATCCATTTTGGATTATTACGTCAATAAAAATGCTAATTCTTTTGATCCAAGCCTGTAAGTAATTTTTATAGAAGGCTTTCTCGAAAAAATTAGCAAACAAGTATTATTAATGACTACATAATGTTTCACATTTTCAAAAATCATAATTCTGTTTGAGAGTACTTATTCAAAATATTGTGATCTGAAAAAGAGTAATGCTGGGCACACATATCAGGAAAATATGCTGCAACCAGATAATTACTTCTTCCGATGAAAGAAATCCCCCATTTGAATCAGTTTTTCCGAGAGGCCTTACACTCATAAGGGGGATATTGCAGGTTACATGCAATTTTCTAAGAAAGCAGTTATCAGCAAAATCGTTGCCGATGTTCCAGACAATTTCAAAAGATAGCACACACTCTTGAGAACCGCTCGCATGCGCAATTAAATTGATTTCCACGCAAGATCTCTCTGATGTGTGCGCCCGGCCTAAAGTTAATTTCTATTAAAAGTACATTATAAATATTTACTTTAGAAAATTCATAAAATCTGTTGAAGATTTGCTATACACAATTGCATTCAAGAAGATTCTGTTTATTATAAAGTGTTCATTTTTATATGATGTTCTTTGAGAAAAATGCGTTCACCGCTTTGATGTTTGCTTGATTTACTATTGTTCAGCATGAGAATTCGTCACGATATTTTAGAATGCATTCTGTATCTACGTAATTTTTAACATTGATTGTAAAATTTCAAATGTGAAAGATTATAATCGTGTTTCTTATCCAAATAATTACAACTATTTCACAGTTTGTTCCAAGCTTTGAAGCTGGTGGAAAAGACAGATACAAAAGCACACCAACAGCAAGTATTTAGGCCTAGACATGATGGTATAACTCTTTCTGTCCTACATTGAAGCGATAAGTATAAATGGATAATGATTGCAAATGCTTTTGTTAGCATCTGCAGACAGTTTAATGCTTTTGATATTTAATAAGTTATGCAGTCGTCTCCCAATTTTGCTCACAGACTCTTTTAAATAAATGTCTCAATAACGTTGCTTTAATGGTCCCTTAGAAAATGATTTATTAGTAACTTTATCAGCTCCGTTCTACACGATAAATTTCACAAAAAGGCGGTTTTGCTCTAGTCACTGTCCCAATATCCCAATACGATGGAAAGACTGGCAGTGACTGCAAAAATTTCCCATTGGCACTTTAGAATTTTTGTTAATAAAATTCGATTGTGAACTACAATGATCCTTGCGACTGACAACAGTTGCATCAGACCCGTAGACTGCCTTTATACTTAGGGGATGTTAATTTATACGTATGAAGTGCTACAAATATATATATATATATATATATATATATAAAATGTCTATGACTATCAAAAGTAAATAATTGTAAAAAATTTCAATTTTGAAAGAAAACGTTACCTCTTGAAGGTATCTAGTTGACCAATTTTAATGAATGATTCCATTTTATGAATATTTTGACTCAATAGTTTTAGGTGATTTTAATTTTTCATGAAAATTGGCAAGTACTGCTTAAAATCTTTTGTTTGAGTCTACAGAAAAGTACTGCATTGTTAGCAATCTCTTTAAGTTCAGACTGATTTACATTTTCAACTAAATTCAATTATTGATTTTCATTGCTTTCCATTTTTAAAAACAAATTTGAGTATTATTAAGGATTTTTAATGACTAATAAAATTCAAAAGATATGTTTCCACTTACAAAGTCATTTAATTGATTTTATAATAATATGTTATTTTACTAAGTCTTAATTATTGGTAGTAAAATCATTGAAAGTGTTTTAATTAGATCATTTCAACCAAATGTCTAACTGTGAAAGAAGATTACATACACAAACTAAGGATTATTTAAACAATTACCTCTCTCTAAATAAACTATTATATTATTTGGAATTTAATAAATAAAATGAGAAAGAGCGAATTCATTAAAAAAGTAAGATTCATTTATAAGATCGATAAACTTCATTTAAAATTTGGCCTAAAATCAGCAACTAAGCAAAACGTCTTAAAATAATTGAAAATATTTTAATTAGATCATTTCAACCAAATCTAAATACTAAAGAAGATTACATACACAAACTGTTACTAATACTAATGTATATATATGTAGAATATATATATATATATATATATATATATATATAATATATTCAATAATTAAGATTTAGTAAAATAGAATATTATTATAGAATCAAGAAAAATTTAGAGGGAATAATTTTGTAAGCAAATTGACGCTGACTTTGTATGTTGAAATATATCTTTTGAATATTTACATTCAAATTATATATTTATTCACTCAAACCGTTTATATTCTAGTTCTATTTTATGTAAGTGATTTGCTAATCGAAAGATTATATAATTAGCTATATACAGCACAGCTACCCTTTTCGAGCCTAACCTCAACCTAGGGTGGCCATTCACAAATTGCCAAAAAGAAGGACAATTTTTTTGTCAACACTAATTTTTAACCTCAATTAAATTTGATTATTGAAGAGTCATGAGTTGAAATATAAAATGCATATATATATAT
>CABFPE010000190.1:438867-455957 GCA_900660155.1 Hofstenia miamia
CTAGCAAATAATTATTTAGTTCAATTATAATTTCTTAATACTAATATATATTTAGCCAACGGGATATGGTGTTTGCACAGAAGGTTGAAGAAAACGAAACTTCATACAGCGAGTTCACAAAATCGGTAAAAGTTGCAGATAAACCAGATGTAAAGAAGATCGTTCGAGGTGAAATCAGAGTGTCATGTATCAAAGTTACACAAATTGATGATAACAAATGTCACTATACAGCCATGCTTTCTGCCGACTTTAAAGGTTGGATTCCACAGAAGGTTGTGGATCTTGCAATGAATACCTCAATGTTTGATGAAGTCAACGATTTAAGAAAAGCTGTTACTACCAGATAAACTACGAAGATTTAATGTAGAAATTCTTTAATTTTCAATGAGATATTTCTTTTTGAAAGAGATTCATTATACAAAAGATATATTTATGTTTATCAACGTTTGTATATATACAGTGTGTTTCATCTTAAACGTAATTTTTAAATCGCTTATGAGACATATTTATATAGACTCTAATTATAAATGTTTTTTATCATTTTATAGGTAATGAATAGACATTTTATTATTGAAAGGCATTTATTAACTATTTTCATTTTGAAACATACAAAAAAATCTTTAAAATCTTAAAGAAGGTGCTGAAAATGTCTCCATCTTCCCGCACGCCTCAGCACATTGCGAATGATCTTCTCTATAACTTCCTGGCTGAATCTTTCTGTAAATCTGGTCACACAGTTTACCAAGCATTCTATTGAGTTGGTTTTTTGTGTATAAACTTCAGCTTGAGCTACCTCCCAGAAATGGACGTCTAGAGGATTTAAATCAGGACTGTGTGCTGGTCAGGCGTACTCCGTTCTTCTCCTGATTACTCGTCCTTGGAATTTGTCAATCAGTAATTCAAAAGCCTCATTTGTGCAATGCGGAGGAGTACCATCTTGCATCCATCAGAGAGAATAACGTGTTGCATAAGGACGTAACTTGGACCAAACAATATCTTTTAACAAGCTGAGATAAGAGTCTCCATTCACAGACATAACATTTCCATTACCGTCAAGAAATGCGTAGACAATTGGATTTTTTCTTTAAAGCAACGAAAAACATGATCGTCACATCTTTCCTGTCATTTGTTTTAATGATGTTGTGAGGGTTACTACTGGGCCACTCTCCGTCATTCTTTTGATGTCACTTTTGGTGAAGGCAGAAAATTTTTCGTCGATCTAAACGATTCTTTCGACAATGTTGGCTGGTTGTTCCAGAATCAATTGATAAAAGTTTCTTCTCTGCACTTTGTGGGCCTCAGTTAGTGGTTGGACTGTAGTGTGATGATAGAAGCGAAGATAAAGATCATATCTGACTATCCTCCACATTGTGGTTTTTGTGGGAGAGATTTTTTGGCAAGCTTTCCTGAGAGAACTGCTGCTATTTTCAGCCATTTAGCGCCTGACTTCAACAAATTCTTCAGTCCTTTTTGGTTTTATTGCAGCCCTTTTTTGTTTGCGGATAGTACCAGATTCTTCAAAATCATCGTGAATTCTTGTAAATTTATTCAGTTGATATTTGTTCTTTGCTGATCCATTGATTTTGAATTCACGCAAGAAGGCTAGACGAACTTTCGTTGGAGAAGTTGTTCTTCCAAACTGCTGAACTATCCGTTGTCTGAAAACATATTCGATTTGATTTTGAAGCTCTGACAGGATTGTTAAATCAAATGTCTCTTTTAGCTACAAAATCCTGTATCTTTTATACCACTTTATGCAATGAAAATACACATAAAATGAATTTAAAAATTACTTTTGAGATGGAACACACTGTATATATATATATATATAGGTGGAAAATGATTTCCAATAATCTGCCAGTTAGAATAAATATTAGCCGACTTTCAAACTTAATTTAAATGAAATCTACAAAGTATTTTTTAGCTTTAAATTTTCGCATATTTTTGGCCCTAAATTCGTATCCCAACAAATTCACAATTGAAAAAATATCCAAAATTGTAACAATCGCACTCCTAAGCCCATCTGAAGTTTTTTCTAAGCTTTTTAATGAAAACCAAAAAAGAAAAAATCTTTTCATTCTTGTTCACACTAAAACATTAACTAAGATGAACCCATGCTTGAGCACACATTTCACTCTTCAATGCAAACAATTAACAAATCTAAAATATAGTGGAAATTGTTTTTAAAAATGTTGTATCTTCACTTCAGATCGTAATTCATACAATAGAAATTTTGCAAAGTTCAAGAACTAGATCTACAGTGTTGTACAAATATTATATTGTTATAAAGTTTGAACAAAGCAATATTCAAACATTTTTGAAAAAATAAATATGAAAGCCATTAGACAACCAATTGTACAATCTCAAAGCCTTCCAAATCTTTCCAAAAATTGAAATAAACTTGAGAAAATCGATACTGTCTAGATATATTCAACATTTAGAATCTATATAATTTCTGACAATATTTATGAAAACATATAGCATTGGGTAAGCAAAAATATCTATGTTTGAATGCCACAAAAAAGTACTATTTTTACCATACCTATATCTAGCAATAATTGATCTTGATATTCTTGCTTGATTTGCAGATTCAATAATTACCCATATTGTAGTAGAGTTGGAACCGGCAAGAAATTTGAAGACCGGGCAGGTAGTTGACCGGCAAAAGCTAAAATCGCCTGGCCGGTTTTGGCCGGAAAATTATATTAGCATTTTATATTTAATTTATGCAAAAATATTGTATATAGGCATATAATCTGCTTTAAAATAGAAAATTGCACATAGCGAAGCAAAGTTGTGATAGTGCATAACGCAAATTTCAAACTATTATAGATATATGTTTAGCAAAACGCAATCCTTGCATAACTTTAAACAGTTTTTTCATTTTTCAGTAAACTTAATTAATATTCTTTTAAGTTTTGGCCTGCAAGTGGCCGCAAGTTTTAACTGCTTTTTGTTTAAACTTCCAAGTCTTTAGCCGGCTCCATTTTGTATTGTAGAATCCTATAAGCTTTCAAGCACGAAAGATTTCTTAAATCACAAGCGAAAAACATAAAATTTGCTAAAAGTCACTAGTCACTATTCTCTCGAAGCGCTGTGGATGTCACCACGTCCAAGTTTTGAATCACCACTGATACATGAGAGATAGTGATAGTGTTTAACAAGAACACTAGACCAAAATTGTATTCCAATATCTATTAGTTCAATGATTAATTCTGTATTTTTTCCCAAGGACTTATCTGCAGTTAAAATAATCGTTGATTATGAAAATGTTCAACAATAAAAAATTACGAGCATTATTCTCAGGCAATAAATGCCATAAATTAATAATATATTTGCAGAGTGCAAATAAAAACAGAGTGCATTTTAAAAAAATACGTCAATTCCTCAAGATTTTCAAAGTTCCAATAGGCTTGGATCAAAATTCATTCGTAGGGATGTCAGGCTGTTTAAACTTAACGAAGATCCAATATGAATCATTTTAACCATTGATTTTTAAAAATTAATTTCTTTACTTATTAATTCCCTCTCGAATTTAGCACTCTTGTTTAGCTTTTACAACAATCTATCTTTAATGTTCAGTCAAAATTTCTGCATGTCTACTTAAACATAGACGTCAACAAATTCAGAAACATGTCAATAAGTTAAACTAGCAAAAATCAATTCGAATTTGTTATTGCTTACACTACTACTTAGTCATTGAATGAATAGTGACAACACTTGACTTGATCTAAATAAATACTAAAGTGCATGCTAAAGCCCAGAATAAATATGGATTTCCTATTTCATTGAATTAAACACAATATTTTTTCTTAAATTTCTCTAGAGATAATTTAAAAATGCTAGTGACTATATCATTTACAAAAACATAATGTTTCAGAATAGTACAAAAACACAAGATTATTTGAAAATGTAATTCCTTCTTTCCTTATGTGAAATGAAAATGTTTTATTTACAAATAAAACAATAAGTAGTTCTTACAAAACAGTTACTCAATCGAAGTGATGACTAAAAATGCTGGTCTTTATACGACACACCAGCATTTTGATAAAATTTGTTTTCTATATGTAAAATGACGAATTTTATAGCCCACTTTGTAATTTATTGCAAAACGAATAGTAATTGATAAAAAATTGAGTTTTGCCATAATGAATAAACAATATAATAAAAAAATGGGGCAGGGTATAAGATTAATATCAAAAATTGGAAATTGTATTCCGGTTAAAAAGAGTGTGAAACTCTTTCAATCGATTGTTTTATCCAATTTCTTGTTTTCATATTGTTTATTAACAGATTTAAAGAAAAAAAGCAAAATTAAAATTGGGGAAGTATTTAATTAGGGAATAAATATAATTTGTGACAAAACTCAAACAGAAATAATGTGTAAATACCATCTAAAATCACTGATGTTGATCAATGTTTTGCAAAATAAAATCATATTCATATGAAGAAAAATGTATAATTGAGATTCTAAATAAATTTATAAACTTAATATATGTATATTTATGTTTTTATTGATTTTGCTTGCTGTATGATCAAATCATAGATTCGCCAACGGTATATTGCCATAGGAGAAAATTGTGTATTGGAAACAAGTTAGTAAAACTTTGTGTGATTAGTGAATAATTTAAAGTAATTCAATATTATGCGAATTAAAGCAAGCTCATTGATTTATGGGTCATTGTATGAAATACACTACCCATGTTAACGAGTGCATTAGTAACTTTAAAAGTATATTAAGCACTAAAACTCATTTTTAAAGTCCTTGCAAGTCTTTAATTTCTTTAAATGTGCTTTACATATCTGTGGTAGAAGATAGTAAAGCAATGTTTTAAAATTTGAAATTACGTTTTTCTATTGAAGAACTTATTTTAAAACATAATATTATTGTAAAAATTTTATTGTTCTGTTAATTAAATTCATTGTTACTATTGCACTTTAAGCATTTTCACGATCAAATTAAAATTTGTTTCCATTTTGCGTTATTAACAAAAACTGCTTTACTAAACATTAACGCTGCTTAAGACACTGTTGTTAAGTTTTTACAAGTGCATTTAGTTTTTACAAAGTGCGTGTAAATTTGGCGTTTAAAGTTATTGACGCACTAGTCAACATGGGTAATCATTGGCTGTCCTTAGTACTGAGAGTCCCACTTGAAAAACATAGACAATTTCCTAAAGAATTTCACATAAACGCTGGGAGTGCATTTATCCAACACATGTTTAGATTGACTCAGGTGAGAAGAGAATAAAAAATCTAGGCCTATTAAAATATCAAATAATTTCCTCACGAGCAATTTGTATCCTAAAAGTATAGTAGTCCTATTGATCTCTAAAAAAATTAATCAGCAGTTAATAAAAATCGCCAGCCTTGTCTCACATCGTATGGTAGTTTTGTAGAAAATCTTATTATAAAAAAGGATATAGAAGTATAAACTAAATAATAAAATTAATATAAAGCATTCAACAAAGTATATTTGAATTTCACTTGAACTGAAAAAATTCATTCAGTGATTTTTTATAGTAAATATGCGTAAGCACGTGTAGAGATACTGCACAAATTAATTACGATGAGAACATTGCGCATCAATTGGTTACTTGTAAAAATTGTGGTAAATATCCATAATACGCAATATATGAAATTTTGTATTTTTTTGATAGGTTCTCTTCAAAGCTGTATTACCCTCTGTTTTGGAATTTACTTAGAAAATTTCATTAATGTCTCTTTCTAAGAAAGAAATTCTTGCCGAAATGGAGGGTGCTGATCGGCTTTCTGAAGAAGACAAAGAGATTCTGTTTACTGGCACTTATGCATACAACCTCGGTCGAAGCCTTCTCGATTCAAAAGAAAATGATTGGAAGCTTGGTAAAAATGATGTAAATAAAGCAATCAAAACAACTTTCTGTCAAAAAGCTATTGGAAAGATTTTTAAGGTTGATGCAGATATTGAAGCACCAATGTCTAAGGTTGTTGCTCTTCTAAAAGACATTGAACGATGTGGAGAGTGGCGCTCGAACTTTGGTGCTGTCGAAAATATCAAGAAAATCAATGACATAAATGTTCGGTATGCAGCTACTAAAGAGAGCATTGCGGGTGTAATCAGGTAACAATAATAACAGTTCAATTATTTTCAGAGAGTTGGTGCTACTTTGTGATCCGGTTGCGACTCTGGGAAGATACCGAAAGGCTTCATTTCAGGCTTGCATGTGGAAATGAAATTGTCTTTCGTTTGCAATCCATTTCCACAAGTACTTAAAAAAAATTCCCACAATTTTCCATAACTTTCCAGTTTTTTCCATAAATCTTAGAATTAGTTATTATAGTTCTGCATGACAAGTATTTTACTGGTTCTATTCCTTCTTAATTTCATTGGGTTTTGCCCTAGTCGTGATCAGCCCAGCCCCATAAACTTTTGGGAAAAGTGATTCCCCATGACCCCACTAGTGGTTGACTTAGCTGACTATAAGATAAACCAAAATTATAATTCAGTGCTATTATTTGTTGAAGCTGCTATTGCACACATTATAAGATGTTGGAATTCTTTGAACCTGACCTTAGCCAAGAATATTTTAAGTTTATTAGGTTCATTTACTTTCATTTCCAGAATTATTCACAATAAAAGCACACGTTTAGAGAATAAAATTAAATAATTTAAAGTCATGTATGTATGACCACGATAAATGGCAAAATTCATGTAAGCTGTTGTGCATCACTAACTTTCTGTAGATAATTATATTACTGGGCTGTTGTTACACACTAAAAATGTACTGATATATTGATCATACAAACGGCATTGTTAACGGATATGAGATGTCACAAATGGCACAGGGTTCAGTCTTAAAATTTGTCGAACCTTGCGCAACAATTTTCTATTTTAGGGAAGGTTCTCAAAGCTTTGTATGATTCAAACTTGCTTTGGTTATTATAAATATTTTTTATTGTTCGTAAAACATTTATTTTTCATTAAGCACATTTAGGATGTGCTTAACATTTTCTATGGTGCTGAGAATCTCTGTTGTTTTAAGTTTTGTTTCCACAAATTTATATTTCCATTCCACAAAATGATTTCTATTCCCATTCTATTTACATTTCCATTTGCAACCCTGCTTCACTTACATTTATATAAACATTTGAATGACGCTCATACTGATATTATAATGTCCTGTGCTATATATATATATATATATATATATATGACAGCATAGAATAAGGCCGTTTTGACAATTGCATTACATAATCGTTTTAGAGAACTAAACTTTATCAAAACGCAGATGATAAAAATATTGTAATGTTTCATTTTTTTACTTTATAGAATTTGCAACAACATTTTATTTCAAAAACATTTTTAATTTTAATAAATATTTGTTTATTATATAACTAGATTAAGAAATGAACAAGTTTAGAATGAATTTGGATAATTACTTTAACCCGGTTTCTATCTGTTTATTATAAGATCAATGATTTATTATAAGATCAGAATGGAACAGATTTGAAATTGTTATGCTCTTTGATAATATTAAATTTACGTCATTAAATAAATCGTTATTAATAGTTTAATTTAACTGCTGAATAGGAATGAATTTTCAAAGAATAAAAATAAACCATATGCATCTGATGTTAATTGACAAACAAAATAGCTCTATGTTCGAATATCAGCTTCTAGACTGCTCGTGAAGTGAAGTGTACATACTATATATTTTGTACTTGATACATACATGTATATAGATGCAATTAGAAGCATGCTACAAATAGAATTAACTTTGTGTCAAACATATTCTGCAAAAATTGTTTATCATCCTTAAAACTGATAAATTCAAGATCTTTTTTCAACTGTAGATTTCGGCTTTACCATAAACTAAATTTTGGGATTAAATATTGTAGGATTGATGTGGGACATTAGGAAAAAAATATGACTTTAGTTTTGCTTTTACTGTAAGCTCCAGTGCTGCGTAAATTGCCATTGCTTAAAAATGCGTAGATTTTTCGTTGTCCCAAATACTAAAATAGGTTCAATTGAAGTCCAGTATTGCGTAAAATTGCTGAAGAATGTATTGGAAGTGCTTAGTTAAAGAAAAAAGTTAAATCAATCATTACTAAATATTAAAATCCAGTATTGTGTAAATAATATTGTTGCAAAGCGGGTTTACGTAGTGCTGAAATTCGACTATAGTGGTTATACCATAGAACAATATGGTAAAAAATATTTTATGGGACTTTCATCGACTTGCACTCCTGGAAATGGGTCAAACTTTTTGGATCCGACCCGACCCTACACTACCTGGATTCCTAAATTTACCCGACTTGATCATTTCGGCTCATAAAATGAGTAACATGTTTCAAAATAATTTGATATGCCTAAGAGCAATTCAACAACTAAAACTAACAAAATGTATTTAAAATAATTGTAGAACATAATGTAATATGAAGAAAACGAATATCTCCAGAATATCCCCTGATCATTTTTGTAACTAGCTTGCACTCCAAGCCGATATTGATATATTACCATAACAAACAGTTTGGCGGATCAGGCTAAAGTCAGAAAAAATGTATTTTATGGAGTGCAAAATGGTGTTCTGGTAGCTTAGACTAATGTCAATGGAGATTCCGTTTGCAAACGGCAACATGTTACCAAAACCAACAAAAATGTGTGTTTTCACACATAATTAGATAGCCAGTAGTGAGAAAATTAGTTCTGTGACTGGAGCCAAATCCAAAGGGAATGACGTCAGTACATGAACGAAGACCAAAATGATTATGGTCCTACATAATCAATTCACCAAGAGTAAACATTTTCAATCTATTTTAGATGACTAGGAATTTATTTTATAAAAAAATAATAGTTTATTGTATTACAATACATATCTTCTATTGTCAGCTTTGAAAGAAAGCATTTCAAGAATAAATGATGATCTATAATATTATTTGTTTGTAATTATATGAAATTAATATTCTTCACAGGCAAACAGTAATTCTTGCAATGACCATGTTTTTACTCATAAATGTAAACTTAATGTTTTAATATGATTTTTGTAAAGTATTTCTGCTATTAATGACATATTTAGTCGACGTGATATAGTCGTCGCGCATAAAGTTGAGGAGAGGAAAGCTTTATATAGCGAATTTTCCAAATCTGTTACTGTAGCTGAAAAACCAGAAGTAAAGAAAATAGTTCGAGGTGAAGTTAAGATATCATGTCTTAGACTAACTCCTATTGACGATAACAGATGTCACTACACAGGAATTATTTCGGCAGATTTTAAAGGCCGAATTCCACAGAAGATGGTAGATTTAACAATGAACACAGCCATGTTTCAAGATATTTATGATATAAGAAAAGTAGCAGCAAAAAAATAAATTCCGGAAATGATAAATTGAAGTAAATGATCTTTTGAACAACTACAAAAATAACGATTACCCAACAATATTGATTATAGTTTTCATTACCATTCATATTGTAACTTATATTTCAAATGGTTTTCAAGGTAGTTACATCTTACTCAATGGCGATTGCAACTATTTTTCAATAGGTAGTACAATATGCAAAGTCTTCGCAAATTTAAGGTCGCAAAATAAATTGAAAAATTGCCAAGAGCAGGAAAAGTAAATTTAGTTCGCAGGCTTATATTTTAGAAGGCCGTGTATCAACAAGTCAATACTAGAGTGGGACTGTTAATGTTTTTTTCACTACAAATAATCGATGTTTAATTTTTGGATTGGCAGTGAAATTAAAAAAGTATATTACACAGAATATATCAATTTACATGTAAACTAGAAAAAATGAAGTCCACTAATTTGCTATGATTTTTCAGTGTTAAGAATACCTTTGGTACAAGCAAGAATTTCCAGAAATGTTAGGTCCACTTTTGTCTGTGTTTTGCAGTTCGACAAATCTATTAACAGGCTTTTATGAGATAAGAAATTTCGGCTTCATATCTATTCCATTCCAAGAGTAATTATAATTGTCATATCTCATTGATCAACTAGAGTATGCGGCTGGATGTTGCTTGTGTGCTATAGAATTTGTTTTGAAAAAATTTAAACTTGTTTTTCTATATTAAAGCAATATTATTTTTTGCCATTTATTATTACGATATTTGAAGGTCTCTCACATTAGACTTGAGGCTGTTGTAAGCTTTTTTTAATATTAAGATGTAAATTTTGAAGTTCATGAAATAATTTGCGCATTTATTTTATTAAAATATTTGATTTTATACAATTAAAAATGTAATTTATATATATAATTCTGCATTAATATAATAAGATTAATGGCATCTTCAAACATTACTGGCACAGTTTTACTATTGTATATCTGTTATCCTTGAAATGATTAATTAATGCTATAAATTAAGGAAATTAATAGTTAATACATTTTGAGAATTTTCGATATTTTTTCTTGTAATATTACTATAAATTTATTCAAAGTCAAATGCAGTTTTGATTTCCTATTCTTGATATAACCCGTTTCACTATGAAGTTATACTTCACAGTGAAGCGGCTCTTTGTTTTCCTGATAAACNCATCTTCAAACATTACTGGCACAGTTTTACTATTGGATATCCGTTATCCTTGAAATGATTATTTAATTCTATAGATTAAGGGAATTAATAGTTAATAAACTTTTAGAATTTTCAAAATTGTTTCTTGTAATATTACTATAAAGTTATTCAAAGTCGAATGCAGTTTTGATTTCCTATTCTTGATATAACCCGTTTCACTATGAAGTTATACTTCCCAGTGAAACGGCTCTCTGTTTTCTTGATAAACTTGGTATTATTTCTAATTTATTATAAAACAATTGGGAAATTATAGTATTACAAATAATTATTATAGTTAGCAAAATGTTGCCCTGTATTAACTAAGGAAATCTAAAAACTTTCATTGCTTGATATTGATTAAACATTAAAAAAACAGTATTCGCATTTGTAGAAAATATAATGCATTGTAAAGAAATCATTTCCCACAAATTTTGCAAATCACATAAACAGTTTATTAATCATGCTAAATTCCAGACACGCAAATATTGAAGACAAGGAGATGGCAATGGAAAGGGAAAGCATATACTTTTGAATATTTATGACAATCCTATATGTTCATAAGTTTATCTCACTTAAATCTTGTTTCTGGAATTCTTTCAAATGTACTATGAAAATGAAAACTTTCAAGTTAATCCTGCAAAAACATTGATGTTTACTGATTCTATTTTAGCTGAAATTTGTTAAAAGAGAACAAAACTATGAAAAATTATCATTTTAAATAGAGCAATTCATTAGCAATTCAAGAAAATTCCGATTTTTATTTTGAAAATCCAACTGGAATATATGGAGGTTCTATCAATAAATGTGATATCTATAGAAGATATTTAAATGAAAACATTGTAAACTATCAAATTCAGAAGATACATTTTTAGATTGAACTCTAGAGAAGTCAAGAGAAATTTTTGGTTTTTTAGTCTCATGCCGCTCAAAAAAATATTCCCTTTGAAAAATTGGCTTTGCTATTATAATTGCTATATGGAAGTATACATAGCACAACACTTTGAAAGTTGAAAATGCAAAATTGGACAAGAAAAATGAAAGTAAAGTTCAAAAATTTATTTTGTTAATTTCTTTTGCTGAACTCTGATTTAAGTTATTCTAAAATTTTCTACAAGTAGTTTAATGTGCCCCGTCTTTGCATACTTAGTTTCAATTAAATATCATCAAAATTGATGGAAATATTTATCAAAGAAAAATGGAATCAATTAAAATGAGCACATTTTCAAAACTCAACTTCAGCTTACTTTATGTTCGTTTAATTTTACTATTTAGTAGAACAAAAGGCGCTGAAAATTATGCAAAAAAAATTTTGGAAATCGTTTAATTTTCATGTTGCAGATGCTCGATCAATGTAAAAAATGGAACCAGTTATTGACATTTGTTGCGGCAAATTTCATTCATTTCCTCAATATCAAACATTTTGGAAGACTGGGTTGGATGCAATATCCGAATGGCGCAGTGAGAACAATTTTCTATTGAAAGAAAGTAAGTCTCAAGAACTTATTATTCCGCTTCGAGCAGGATGCCAATCTCCCTCATCTCTAAATGACATTAAACGCGTGGACAGACTTATTCTGCTTGGAATTACTATTGACAAGGGGCTATCATTCAATGACCATGTTTAATCCCTGACCAAGAGATTAGTTCGNATAATTCTGCATTAATATAATAAGATTAATGGCATCTTCAAACATTACTGGCACAGTTTTACTATTGGATATCCGTTATCCTTGAAATGATTATTTAATTCTATAGATTAAGGGAATTAATAGTTAATAAACTTTTAGAATTTTCAAAATTGTTTCTTGTAATATTACTATAAAGTTATTCAAAGTCGAATGCAGTTTTGATTTCCTATTCTTGATATAACCCGTTTCACTATGAAGTTATACTTCCCAGTGAAACGGCTCTCTGTTTTCTTGATAAACTTGGTATTATTTCTAATTTATTATAAAACAATTGGGAAATTATAGTATTACAAATAATTATTATAGTTAGCAAAATGTTGCCCTGTATTAACTAAGGAAATCTAAAAACTTTCATTGCTTGATATTGATTAAACATTAAAAAAACAGTATTCGCATTTGTAGAAAATATAATGCATTGTAAAGAAATCATTTCCCACAAATTTTGCAAATCACATAAAGGGGCTATCATTCAATGACCATGTTTAATCCCTGACCAAGAGATTAGTTCGTACATTTTATCTAATCAAGAAACTTCGTTCAGTGTCCATCTCTGTGGACGATGCCAGAAATCTATACAAGCCTTTGTTTCTTTCTCAATTGAATTATGGTATTACCGTTTGGGGAGGCTCATCTAACCTCAGCCTCTTAGATAAACTCCATAAGAAATTTGTCACGGCCGGAATGATTCCTCGCATTTCTCGAACCGTATCTGAAATGGTAGATGATGCCGATAGAAAACTCTATGGTAAGATATCATCCGAAGCAGGCACTCACTTGTTGATTCCCCAAAGAGAGGATTACGCCATTGCCCGTCTGAGGGAAAGGTTACCCGCTTCCGATGTACACTCATCAAAGAAATTCCTAAGGACATTTCCAGACAGATTCTTGCGCGCCTTTTAGTAGTGATTGGTAGCCTATAATCCTTTTGTTTGTGTATACGAGATATGTTAGATATATTTCTGATATATAAATATAATTCATTGTCATTGTCATTGTTCTCTACCTACTCTGTTCGTCGTTTCAAGAGACATCGCACCCTTCACTCGTTTTCAATCGTGTTTGTGCTTCTACTAATTTCTTACTGGCTCTAAGTCCTCCAACTGCCATTGATTTGTTTTCCTCACCCACTACTTTCAAGAAATCTTTGATGTCTTTTTTCTTCGTTGTTCCTTTGTCTCACCCCCACCTGCTCGTACTTCATCCTGTGTGACTGCTCCCGGTGTCGATTGATTTGACTTTTTAATTTTTGTATTGTTCCGCCCTAACCGGCTTAATAATGATAATGATAATGAAAGACTCTTACTTCGCACAGCTTCATGCTGGTATCCCTCTCAGCTCGGGGAACTCCCCAGTTCCCAGGGAGTCTGAGAGCTTTCCTCAGGACTCTAGCTGTTCCTAACAATGCTGCCTTCTGTGCTACTGCTCCTCCCCACTTTGGTACTCCCAGCTCCTCCAAGTATCTCTTATGCTTCTTACTCATTGCTCCTAGTGCTCCTACAACTACCGGGACTACTTCAACTTTCTTTAACTTCCACAGCCTTTCTATTTCCTCTGCTAACTNAGATTCCAAAATCAGTCGAAAATCCTGGTAGTTTTGATGTGTAGTAATTGAGATGTAGAGGCTCGCTTCGCGTGGCAGCTCCGCTCGCAAGTTTTATTTAGACAAAGGTCTGACCCACCGAGCTGTTTCATTGTTTTATATGAGAAAAGCAAAAATTTGTGTATGAACAATTTTCAGGCTTGATTGATTGAGCGAAAATCCTCACCTGATCCAAGGATCCTAGAATTATTCTGGTCCCTTTATTATTCATTATCATTAAGAATTTTCTTATAAATTTCAGTAGATACTAAATTGTATAAATAGAGCTTCCTTAGGCATACATGAATATGGCAGACAGGCAAGCTTTATGCATATGAAGAAATGTCATTGTGAACATAACTTCTCTTATTTATACTTTAGTTTGAGCTGATAATTTTCAGGATCCCAACATGTTCATTTAGATAATAGAAAAAAATATTCAGTGATGTTACGGCATTGTGTGCATCGCAACTTGCATATTCATTCCATTTGATGTAGCAACTCATTCACAAAAATTAATTAGAAAATTATGATAACCAGCTATGGCGTAGTGTCTAGTTTGGAACAATTACAAATTGAGACAAAATCAAACAGTGGTAATTTCTGTTGCGGATTGATGATTCATGAAAATTATAAATTTCTCTTAGTTTTATCATAAGTAAATCATGATTAATCGAATTGAAGGCTTTTTATATATCAACTGAAGTAATGTACACTTTTAAATTTTTGTCTAATTTTGTACGCCAATCATCTATCACTTTTATTACTTTGGAAATATCAGCCTAATCCATTGAAAAATTTTTAGAGTAATTATTTTTGAAATTTTTCAAAATTGGGGAAAATTGTATTTTGCAAAAATCACATTTTTATAAAATGATATTAACTATACACAACTTTTGGGTTTTTTTTTGGTAACCAAAAGATGCCTCTATGCTAGGCAATTCAATTAAGTTGTTTTATTGAATCTATTTGAGGGGTAATGAGAAAAAAACAAAGAGTACTGTTGCTAGGCAAAATTTACTGACTTTGACTTTCAAAACTAACTTTGTTTAACAAATATGATATTTTTGCTTAAAATCGATTCATAAAGGCGAGGTAGATACCTTACCAATACATTTATGGCAAAAACTGAATTTTAATTTTTTTTCAAAATTTGGACTTATGGGCATCTGAACATAATATTGACATCATTCAGATGTTTTTCCAATTTTATTATAGAAATTCCAAAATACGTTACTTAAGAAGCTAACAACTAACATGGAAACAAATATTGAAACACAAATTGAAAAAAAATTAACAGAAATTAGTGGGTAGCATAAAATACTTGACCCGTGGACCAATCAGTTGCGTATACAAGGGGGACATTGTGGAATGCTCCCTTCCAGTGGCATAGTCAGAAAAATATTTGGGGTAAATATTTCATGAATTAATGGGAACTACAAAGTGCTTGTTCTATTCTAAGAAACCGCCACCTGATGTAGAATCCTGTAGACACAAAAATATAATAATATAATATAATAATATAATTTTCTATAAATTTTATATGTTTAACAAAGGCTCAACTTCAGAATCAAAACTTTGCAAATTTGGGGGACATGGCCCTTTTCACCCCCTTGGCTTCGCCTATGTCCCCTCCCGGCAGATTTCCAATGTTGATTTTGGTTGTTTCAAAATCAGTAAATGGATTTATATATTTTTTGAAATTGTAAATTAATATGCTATTTTTTCATGATAAAGTTTGTACCCACCTTGCTCTAAAACAACTAAGCCAGAGTCAGCCATTCAGAGGCACGGGTAAACATGCTACAGAACTTGACATATTAAACAAATATTTCCTTTCTTCAAATCAGGGGAGTCATAATAACATAAGTTAGAAATATCAGTAAATTATCTGTATAACCACCACATAGCTAACGCAAAATGCGAAACATTGGAGTAATGCGACGTCAAGCTCTTCAAAATTTATCGTTTGGTTTTTATATGGGATAAATAACAGTGTAGAAGTCTATGAGAGGCCAAACAGAACTGAAGAAACCAACATCTCTAAGTGATAACAAAGTAATGGAGACTTATACAGGAAATCCAATCAATTGGGCCTTTTCTCTAGTAAAAAAGATGTAATTCTTCATCAATAGACAAGGAAAACCTAAGGATATCATTGAAGCCTAAAGTCCCGCAGAAACTTAATCTTAATCCAATTCGACATGGGGGATTTCCTTCTGTTATTAAACTTTTTATAATTGCTCAAGAAGCTTTGGAGCTTTCTAATTGAGACTTAATTACTTTTCTTAACTTTATTGGGCACTATACTCCTGCAATTAATTTTTTTTCTAAACATCTGCTAATTTTATGTATGTGTTTTGTTATAATTTAGAAGTATAGTCTTCCCATTTTTGTGAAAGCCTTTTGTTAACCAAAGAATGTATGTAAAAGAACTAAGGCTGGGCGATGCATCAACTAATCGAATCGAAATCGATGCGGATTTAATAACGAATGGAAAAGACTTTCGATTCACAATAGGCTAAATTCGATCGATTATTTGTTTACTATTAACTTTAGGAGGGATTACGTTAGTAATACATTCTTGTTTTAGAAGAAAATGAATGTATCTCCAAGATTTGATTAGATATGAAAAATGTGAATTTGCAAATATTTAGTATGATTGCAAGATCAGAAAAGTCTAAGATAATTTCTTAAAGCAAACTTTTGTTTTAGGTCAAAATAAGATTAAAATCGAGAATTTAACCCAAATGCCCTTAACTAAAATAAGTAAATAATTACATTTTCTGTGAAAATGTTCTAATGGCATTGTTGAACTAAATATTTGCCTCTTACCAAAAAATTGTATCCTTTGAAAGCCAGGCAATATATTTTGCTACATGTAAGCATTTCAAGGAATAAATGCTGATTTTCGAGGCCCTCATAATTCTGCCATTAGTTGAAAGTATGGTCAATATTTCTTAGTTAATTGATGTTTTTGGTCAAAATAATATGCGTTAGGTAAAAAAATATTAATATTGAATAGTAGAAAAAACAAATAAGAATCAAAACGTGGAGTACGTAAATGTTATTAGAAAACAGAAATATCAGAACACTAATCCCCTACAACAGCTATTGAGGGAGAAAATGAGAGAAATAGAAAATCTTGTCATTGATCTGGAGCCAACATTGACAAATCCTGATCTTGCGAAGTTGTGTAACTGCTTTACCCCAGATTTGATCTGCCAGTAGTATTAAGAGAGTTCCGTTTCATCCCACTTTTTTCTGATTGGTCGAGAGGGGGGTTCC